>CAMOHE010047670.1:0-61946 GCA_946598075.1 Artocarpus hirsutus
GAATTTAATTTTTTAGAGAGTTGGCACTCTAGGTTTCTATATATTTATATGTTGTCATGGATTATATGGTGAATGTTTATTAATTAATTATGGTTGATTAAATTATTATTTAATTAATTAATTTATACCGATTATGGTTCCTTAGATGTTAGAATGTGTATCTAGTTTTTCATGTAATTAGATGGCAGACTATCATCTTTGTCTAGGAGTTATTATTTAATTTTAAATTTTTAAAAAATTTTATAATTAAATAATCATTCAGAAAAGAAAGATCTAGAAGGCAGATCTAGAAGATGGATAATGAAGTTCCCACCAGGTATTTCTTGAGGCTTTAATTTTATGTTTTTGAATTGTTGAAAATAAAATTGATAAATTGTATGAAAATTGTATTTTTTGGAAAGAGGTAATCTCTACTCAGTCGACGTGCCGAACTCTATAATTCGGTAGGCCGATAGTCGCAAGATCGACAGGCCGGACGTGAGGTTTGGCAGGCCGTCTATGGGGGAAAAATCTGGTGGCTCTGGCAGTAGGTCGAACTTACATTTCGACAAGCCAAACTGCCATGATTAGTAGGCCGACTTGAGTAGATTGGTAGGCTAGTGGATCATGACCGACAGGCCGATCGCCCATATCAGCTTGCTAGCAGAGAGCTAGAAATTTTTTTTTTTTAGAAAAGGTGAAATTTTTGATACAGTTTTAATTTTTTTAGGACAATTCTAAGAAGCATTAAAATTTGGATACGAATGGAAAGATGGAGTATTTGATTTGTGCTGAATTGAAGACTCAAAGATGAGCATTACATAAAGAAGGATACAGCATAAGGATTCAAGGATGAAGAATCGATAATATGTTTCAATTATTCTCTTGTAATTTTTGTTTTCTATTTCTAGTGTGGAACTATAATATTATGGTTATTTAATATTATTGTTGCAGGCTCAACATGAGGATTATGAGACTGCTAAGCAAATCTTGGGTAATCTGAAAGACATGTTTAAAGGCCAGCCCTTAACTAAGCGGCAAGGGGCATTTCAGAAACTTCTTAACTGTAAGCAAAGACCGGGGACATCTATAAAGGAGCACATGATGTTGGTCATGGGTTACCTCGCTAAGGCATAAACTAATGGAGCCAACATCGATGCTGAAACTTAGATGACTACGGTCTTTAAGGCTCTGTCTAAGGAGTTTATCTGGTTTAGAGCTACTTTTAATTTAAACAATAGACGAGATATGAACTTAACATAATTAATGAAATAGTTGCAGGAGTTTGAATTGCTGATAAGGGAATCTCTTGCTGGTGGCGAGGCCAACTTAGCAGTTGCTTCTGGTTCCAATCCCAACCTTGGGAATGGAAAGAAGCAATAGGCCAAAAACGGGAAGTCTTGTATTCCTACTAACACCAAGAGTAAGAAGAAGAAGAAGAAGAAGAACCCAAAAAAGCTTAAGTGTTTTTTTTGCAGGAAGGTCAGGTACATCAAGAAGCATTATAAGGACTTCTTTTCCCAAGGAGGGGTTCAAAGAAATGAGAAGTCTGCTTCATGAAGACTTCACGCTTTAGATGGACGATGAATCCTTGGTCTTAGCGGAAGCAGTGGGAGACGTCCATCTTTATTTTGATAATTATAGGAATTTAAGTTTGCGAGATTGTTTTTATGTTCCTAAATTTAAAAGAAATTTAATTTCAGTAGCTTGTTTATTCAAGGACTCCTATTTGGTTTCTTTTAATAATAAAGTGGCAATTCGTAAAAATAAATCTTTTATCTGTTTTGGATGGATGCAAAATAATCTATACTTTATCAAACCTAAGATGGACTTACTGCTTAATGCTGAGATGAATGATAGTAACTCTAAAAGACTTAAAACTTCTCATTCTAATAAGACTTATCTTTGGCATTTGTGCTTTGGTCATATTAATCTGAATAGGATTCAAAGGTTGGTAAGGGATAGACCTTTAAGTCACTTAAAGGTGGAATCTATACCTCAATATGAATCTTGTTTAGAGGGTAAAATGACCAAAAGATCATTCGAGTCTAAGGGCAATAGGGTCGAAGGGGTTCTAGAACTTGTACATAGTGATGTTTGTAGACCAATGAGCATCCAAGCATGAGGAGGGTATGAGTACTTCGTCACTTTTATTGATGATTACTTAAGGTAGGGGTATGTGTACCTGATGCAGCATAAAAGCGAAAATTTTGACAAGTTCAGGGAGAATTGGGTTGAAGTGCAAAAGCAATTGGGTAGACCTATAAAGGCACTTCGATTTGATCGAGGTGGAGAATACTTTTTTGATGAGTTCTTAGGACACTTATTAGAGAATTAGATTTTATCTCATTTGACTGTGCCGGGCACTCCATAGCAGAATGGCATGGCTGAGAGAAGGAATAGAACTTTGTTAGACATGGTCAGGTCCATCATGAGTTATTCATCCTTACCTTTGTCTTTTTGGAGATATGCACTACAAACGGCATGTTATCTTTTAAACAGTGCCTTCTAAATTAGTCCCTAAAACTCCTCACGAGTTATGGACGGGCAAGAACACATCCTTAAACCATATTTGCATATGGGGATGTTCAGCTCATGTTTTTTTTAAGGATGCGAATAAGTTGGAAGCACGTTTGGAAGTTTGCATGTTTGTAGGATATCCAAAAGGGACTAAAGGGGGTTATTTCTATAACCCAAAGGAAAATAAAGTTGTGGTTTCAACTCATGCAACTTTCCTTGAGGAGGGCTACATGGACGACCTTAAGCCTTGAAGCAAAGTGGTGCTTAAGGAGTTAAGGAGTGATTTGATCACTTCAAGGGTTCTAGTAGAAACCACTCCAATTGGTGTAGAAAAACATAACAAACCTAAACAACAACCTAAGGGGCTTCGACATAGTGGGAGGATCTAGCATCAACCCAAGAAGTTTATGTTCAATGGGGAGGCCTTCTTGGCTGAACTGGATGAACATGGCAGGGATCCTTATGCTTACGTAGAAGCTATGTACTATGTTGACTCGAAACTCTAGATAGAGGCCATGAACATAAAGATGAAATCTATGGAGACTAATCAGGTTTGGGAGCTTATGGACCTTCCCAAAGGGGTAAAACCCATAAGGCGTAAGTGGATCTTCAAGAGGAAAAAAGGAGTGGATGGAAAAGTGAAACCTTTAAGGCTAGACTAGTAGCTAAGGGTTACATGTAAAAGGAAGGAATCGATTATGAGGAAACCTTTTCACTGGTAGCCATGCTTAAGTCCATCCGAATTCTCTTGTCCATAGCTGCCGCTCTCGATTACGAGATTTGACAAATGGATGTCAAGACGGCTTTTCTAAATGGCTATCTTGATGAGTCTATTTATATGGAACAACTAGATGGGTTCAAGGTCAAAGGTTAGGAGGGTGAGGTTTGTAAGCTACAAAAGTCAATTTATAGACTTAAACAGGCTTCTGTTCTTGGAATATAAGATTTGATCAAGTGATCAAGACTTATGGGTTCTCACAAAATGTGGATGAGCCATGTGTTTATAAACACATTAAGGATGGGAAGATGGTTTTTCTATTGCTCTATGTAGATATCATTCTGCTAATTGGCAATGACGTTGGGGCATTGTCATCGATCAAATTATGGTTGATGAAGCAATTTGACATGAAGCACTTGGGTGAGCCTAATTTTGTTCTCGGTATCCAAATTTTTCAAGATAGGAAGAACAAAATGATAGCTTTGTCACAAGCCAGCTACATAGATAAAATTCTTAGGAGGTTTGTAATGTAGGATTCCAAGAAAGGTGGGCAACCATCTAGGTCTAGAATTACTCTTTTTAAGAAAGACTCTCCAAAGTTGAGGAAGAAAGAGAATACATGAAGAAGGTGCCTTATGCCTTGGCAGTGGGTAGTCTTATGTATGTCATGCTTTGCACAAGACCAGATATTTGTTATGCGATTGGGATTGTAATTCGATTTCAGAAGGATCTTGGGCTAAACCACTAGGTTGCGGTAAAGCATATTTTCAAGTAACTGAGAAGGACTTGAGGGTATATGCTTGTGTATTCAGGTGAGGACTTCATTCCTCTAGGATATACTGACTCAAATTTTCAATCCTATCTGGATTCTAGGAGATCGACTTCAGGTTTTGTGTTTACTCTGGTCGACGGTGCCATCAGTTGGAGGAGTGTGAAGCAAGATTACATTTCGGATTCAATGATGGAGGCCAAGTATGTGGCAGCTAGTGATGCTTCGAAAGAAGCAATATGGCTCCATAAGTTCCTTGGGGATCTTGAGGTAGTTCCTAGTATAGATAAGGTGGTATCGCTATATTGTGATAGCAATACGACAGTAGCTATTGCCAAGGAACCAAGATTTCACAAGAAGAGTAAACATATTGATCGAAAGAATCATGTGATAAAAGACTTCATTAAGAGCAGGCATGTCACAATGTGCACGATCATGTTATAGGACAATTTAGCTAATCTCCATTCACGAAGACACTTACTAGTAGAGTCTTCGAAAGGCATGCGAAAGCTATGGGGATGTGTGATTTGATATATTTACTCACTTAGTGCAAGTGGAAGATTATTAGACGTGTATGCCCTAAGGAGTAGAAATATAATATGTTTTTGGAGACATATTTATCAATAAAGAATTCATTTGTTATTTACCAAATCTTGTCCTCTTTACATTCATATTTGTTGAATGTATGTTAAGCAAACAAAAGTATGAGATTGTTGGTCTAAACCTTTAAGAATTGGGCATATGATGGGCAAATAATGCGAAAGACATGATTCTTAAGGTGACAGTCTAAATTATAAGATTCACAATCGAGGGAATAAAGTTGGACGCTTTATTCATGTAAAGATTCTTATGTTGTCTATATCTCTATTGGGAGATGGTTTGTCTTGACCATCGGAGGTGGACTCTATGAATAGAAACATTGGCACGTTGTCATAGGTGACGATGTGTTGGATCAGAACATAAAGTGAATTGATTTGGATTAATAATTCTATCTCAACAAATCAAATCACTTTAGACAATCATATATATTGTATCTTAATCCTGAGATGAATAGTAGGCCTATTGTCTTGACTTATGTCTTTTGATGTATCAAAGAGTGACATCCACATTTTTAATAGTGGTACGCATGCCGGTACTTTGGAGGCATAACTTTGATAGTGTAGACCTATTATTTATAGATATGGAATCCATAGCACCTCTTTAGGAGTATGATATCCTCTTATATGCGTCATCCTATAATTGAAAAACGGAAGCACTCAACCATTTGGATACATAGTTGTAACCAAATGGTATACTATCTTTGGATATTAAGTTTTCTAATGGTGAGATAATGAAACGTAAGATAAAAATAATCAGGAATATAAGACAAAATTTGTTTTTAAGCCGGTTATGTATAATCCTATGGGGATACGATACATTATGATATGTCATAGAGACTTAACTATATAGGCTTCGTAATTCTATATAGTTAGAAAGTGCAGCTCCAAGCTTTTAGAGGAGTAGCTTTAGAGTTGATAATTATAAAATGTATATCTAGGATATTGGGTTTCATAATTATCGAGAGCTTAAACTATATAGGTCCATTTAGTTCCCCTTATTAACTCACAAAAATTTTGTAATGATACAGCGTGCTTTTTCAATAATTGGTGACTTATGTCAAATTTATCAGATTGGCTGAAATTCTAAAGAATCAAATAATTCATGTCTGTTTATCAGTCGAATTAATTTTTTGACAAAACTAATTTAAGATAAACTTGTGAAATTATTAGGATCAGATAATTCTTGTCTGTTTATCTGTTGATTTAATTTTGAATAAATAAATAAAGACAAACTTGTAGAATTACCAGGAATTTATTTATTTTCCTAGAGATTATCTAGATAAAGTTGTTTTAATTAGATAACTTCTCTATTGGGTTATTTGAATTAAAACTGAGACTTTATCCTATAGAATCTTAGGTGGAGAATAAAAGATTTGTTAAGATTTTTATCACAGGTTTGACATGCGATCCGCATGTTTGGCCTGTTGATAGGGGCAAGTTCGGCATGCCAGCTGCGTAATAAAAAGATCACGTGTTTTCATGCGGATTTTATTAGATTATAATCCTGGTTTGATTCTGATTCAAATGTTTGAGACCTATCTGATAGGGACTAACCCTAGACCCAACCTCTATAAATAGGGAGTAAGTCTCGTAAGTTATTTAGATCAGTTGAGAGATTAAGAGTGAGACTCTATTGGTGAGACTCTAAAAACTCCTTGAGAGCTATTATTCACAAATCACGAACTATGGCTTTGGGTTCTCTCAATTAGTTGGAAGGAGAGTCACCAGGGAAAGGTTGAACGACGTGAGCCCACACTTACTTCGATCGTGGATAGAATATCAAAAAAGACCAGTTGGTTGAGGCTCTTCTAGAACGTTACTTCTCTTCATGGATTGCAGGAGTTCTTCAGCATTATAAAGTTAGTACGATCTGGTTAATTTATGCATATAGTATGTCAAACTTGTATTTTGGAAAATACTCTAATATAAAATTTTTAAAATTCTGCTGCATATTATTTTTCCAACAATTCTTATACTGGAGAAGGTGACCTTTTTGGTCTACGGTTCCATCAAATCATGTAAACAAGAGATTCCTATACTTTGGAGGGACAATAGAGTGAGTCTTCTAATGAAAGGGGTCTCATGTATGTTCTTTGAAATGTCATCGAGTGTTGGGGTCTTGCTTGTAGCTTTGGTCACTTTCTATTTGTTCTTTTCCTCAACCAACCTAGTATTCTGATAAGCATTTCTTTCATCATCTGTTGAACAGCTTCTATAATTAACAAAGCTGGGAGCAACATAGCTTCTGCCTACATCGTCTGCTCAATTTCTTCATTCTACTATCTTGACACTCATGGCTCTTCTCTACATATGCTCTACGGAGCATAGTTGTAATTGTGTCGCTGCTGGCTTATTGTAGTCATTATGGCCATAGTTGCTGGTGTTGTTTACCCGATGGGGCTATAGAAGTGTTGTTGCCAAGTTTGGTGTGGTGTATGGTATTGCCACTGTGTAGCTATCATGGTCGAGGTTGTTGAATACCCAAAATAGGGATAATAGTATGAGTACGCTGAGAGCTGAGAGTTGTGGTAGGTGATCTGGTTCTTGAAAGCATTGTTCTCACCGCTAAGTTGCTCAAGTCACCTACCGTGTTCCTCGCCCATTGTTGAAGCAACTTTTTTAGCATTTTTCCTTCCGCAGCAACAACTTCAATCTGCTCGTCTCCTTGAGATGCAGCCAATGCATCTTTGTTCTTCTTGTTAAGTGCATTCTAGTTGTTTATGTTGTATACCATGTCTGATATTGAAGCTTTCAAAATCCTCTAGTTGGTGATTTGAAAGTCCCACATGTCAAACTGTAGACGTTAGATCTACAATTAAACAGAAACAGATTATAACTCAATTTTTTTTTTGCTGTTAGCGAGTTTAGGATCGCAAATTACTGTTATTAGGCAATTATATAATGGAAGTTAAATTAAAGCAGTAGATAATCAATCAATGCAATAAAAATAAATAATACTACATGCAAGATTTATAGTGGTTCACTTTATAATGAGAGCTATGTCCATTGTTCTTCACAATAATAAATTGATTGATACAGATTACAAAGTATTTCATTGATTTGATACAAAATACTTAACCTTTCTATAGAGTTTCTGTAAGTTCCTCCTCCTCTACTATGGATCTTTATTCCTTATTTCTAGAGGGTACTTCATTCTAATGGAAGGAGTGGATATAGTAATGCTTACAATAGTAGGACACGTGTCAATCCCTAGGAAGTTGTAAACACCAGATTTCTATGCACGTTGCACCTCGTGGCATAACATGCATCTTCTTATAACCGCCAAGCTCACATCATCGATTTCAACCAATTGACACCTAGCAAATCTAAGATAATGAATAACTTGCAAATCCATTCCAAATAAGCCAAGCAGAAACCACAATTGAACTAAAGACTTTGAACGATCGATGACTTTAAATGAACAAACAATAAGCGTACAATCCTAATTTCAATAATTTCGGCCAAGTTGATCACTTCCATTGGGCTCAATTCATTTGGACTGCGTCCTGGTCTTCCCATACTGGGTCTTCACTTAATGATTTAGGCTTGACCAAATTGTACCCCAACATATATCATAAGTAATGGGAGTAAATATATCTTTCTAATATTGTATGTCAATGACATTCTATGTGCTAGAAGTGATATAGGCTTGTTGCACAAAACCAAGAGCTTTTTTACAAATAATTTTGAGATAAAAGATTTCAGGGATGCCTCTTTTTTATTAGGCACATAGATACTACGAGATCATTCTCGAAATATCCTTGGGTTATCACAAAAAGCTATATTATGAAGGTTTTAAGTAAATTCAGCATGTAGGATTATTCATGAGGAGATATGTCTGTCTCTAAAAGAGATAAGTTTAGTCTCAATCAATACCCTAAGAATAACCTTGAAATGAAATAGATGCAGAAGATTCCTTATGCGTCAACAACATGAAGTCTAACGTATGCTGATTTTGATTATGTTGGATGCCAAGACAATAAGCATTCCACATCATGCTACATTTATATGCTTGCTGGAGGAGTTGTTTTCGAAAGAGTCTAAACAAACACTTATAGCTTCTTCGACCATGGCTACTAAGTTCATAGCCTATTGTGAGACATCTAAACATAGGATATTATTGTACAACTTTTTCATTGGGCTTTGTGTGGTAGATGGTATTGAAAGGCCATCAAACATATACTATGATAATAAATTAGTAATGCTATATTCAAACAACAATGGAAGCTCTTTAAATTCAAAGCATATTGACATCAAGTTTTTAGTTCTTAAAGAAAAAGTTCAGAGTGGTCAGTTTTTTAAAGAACATATAAGAACAAACTCCATGCTAGTAGATCCACTAACCAAGGGCTTACCATCCAAGGTATTTCACGAGCACACTGCTCATTTGGGTATTGTTTCATTTGATGATACTTTAGTTTAGTGGTAGTTAAGTTTGGATATTCTATGTTTTTCTTAAACATTTATATGTTTTGATTTGCTATAGAAAAAAGTTGAGGGCTTATAGGTTACCTATGAATTTGTTTATTTTTTATATGTGGTTTTTGCATTGTGTTTAAAGATTTTAGATTGATCTCACTAACGAATAAAATAGGACCAGTTAGAAAAATGTATGTTTAAGATCACATTGTGGGTAATTTCCATACTAAGCATCCATACTTCATCTATGTCATTGAATATGTTGGTGTGGTGACGATTGATGGGTCTAGTTATGATTTTATGTAGTGAAGGTCGCTTTCATCCTAAGCTAATACAGTAGATGGACCAGATTATAACTAAAGAGATATTTCAAGGCAAGACAACATTTTTCGTGCATACTCAAGACTATATAATACAATTGTTTCAAGAAATATATGTAACTCAAGTGAGAGATTGTTAGGTTTTATTTAATATCATGTTATAGGCTTACATATTTTAAGTAACAATTATATTATAGGCTATCTAATTTAATAAGGCCAAAAAAGTGATATATTATTTTGGACTCTAGAAATATCTATTGGAAATGTGCTTTAAATATGCGGAAACCTAATACTAGTCAAATTAGGAATAATAGGATTTTAGTTGACTTAGTATATAAAGGGATTGTAGTTTCTAAGTCAAATTATACGTACAATTTGCTCTCATCCTTCTTCCTCATTAAAGAGAGAGAATCTTTAAACACTGAGGACATATTTGACTGTGGAAGACTTCATTCCTCCTAATTTCATTACCATGAATTCAGGTTCATATCCTCAACTATTATTCTCAGTAATTTGGCATTATGATTTTTGGGATTTAAGAATATCATGATAAATCATATTTATGATTAAATCTAACATATATATATATATATATATGTACATATTGCTCTTATTGTTATAAGTGATATTGACCAAAATGTGCATTCTTTTTGTGTTCTAATTCTTTTCCTCCTTTTAAATCTTAATGTGTTTTAATTAATGTATCTTATTTTAATCTTTTCTTAATTTCATTCCGGTTTTTTTTTGTTAGAATCCTAATCTTATTCTGTTAAAATAATTTTAATATGTCCCTGCTTAAATGTTCTTCTTGTAAATTTTTAAAATATCGTCACATCTACAGTGTTTATAGTATATACAAATATATACTTATTATTGTCCCATTAAAATAATACTTCTCAAATGTGTCCCTACTAGGTTTCAATACCCTTTGAATTATTGGTTATCATAAATACTATTTCTCTAATTTTTCTAAGTTGGAATTTTTTTCTTTCGATATGTATATATACATATATATATATATATATTCATTTTAGGGCTAAAATATCTCTCTTTTTGAGTGAAAAATACCTTTTCATTTTTTGCTTTCAGAACGGCTGCTGTTGCTGCAGCTGTTGTTTATAAATGTATACCTCGCTTGAAGCCCACCGCTGCCACAGTGGCCCCACGCCACGGAGTTTTGTTTATATAATTCGATTTGTCTCTTTTGATTTTCTTTTTCATAAAGCTGGAAGTATTAGAGTAGGAGTTGATGCTTAACGTTTTTCATATGCTTCAATTATGAATAATGGTAGATTCTAAATTTTGGACCAAACTCCTTGGCGATTATACCAAGAAGCAGTTCTGATTAGTGAGAACATTTATACAAACACATTTTCTTCTTAATTACTTTATTACACTACGTTTTCAATTTAAAAAATTTGTCTGATAAAAATGTTTAATGAAGTCTCAACTTAGTCTTTAATATTTACCTGTGTTCGTTAGTGATGTGAACAATCAATTTTTTTTCTTTTTTTTAAATATCATTTTCCTCTTAGGCATATCCTACAAAACTCCATTCTAGCTTGAAATTCCTTCAACTAACATTTTTTATTTTTGGTTTTCGCCAATCCTAGTTTTGTGGAAAGCATAAGGAATAAATATAGATCGACAAGCAACAAGCAAACAAAGAGATCTCTAGTAAAAAGAAATAAGTAAATGAAGAAGAAAAAGAAGATTTCTAGGAAGAAGAAATAAATAAATGTAGAAGAAGAAGATGAAAACTTGGACTCTTCATTTAGAATCTTACAGAGAATAAACAGAGGATCCTTCTGCATGATCCACGAGAACACGTAACATTTTATTTGAACAAACAGACCCAACTGATTTTTACAAAAGGAAGTAACATTTAAACCTTGAAAGTAAAACACACTTGCGAGTTATGAACACGACTTTTTAAGTACAGCAAATTTGAAGCAAACATGAGAATTGCTAACAAGTACTGATACTTCAGGAAAAAAGAAAAACAACTATTGGTAGATCTTCTCAAGGACAGTCTTGGCTCAAACTTGGCAATTCCAATGCAGCTACAATTTGTTCGACGTACCCTTGGTGGTATCCCTGAATTAGATTGTTAAAGTACAATGTTAATAAGATTAAAATATGTATTTGATTTAAAAGTGGGCTAAAAATAAGGAAAAGTAGAAGTGTTTTGGCACCTTTCACTATTTTGGATTGATAGTGTACACAGTTTGAACAATAGTTAATCCAAGTAACACTGTAGCGACAAAAAGAGCAAGAATAGCCAATGGGCTACTGAAATGGGCATAGTAGACTTGAGCAATCCAAATTGCGCACTTTCTTCTGTAATGATTTTCTATGCGGTCCTTGACATTCTTATAGGTGTCATTGGATTCTGGTGGTGCAAAGCAATAAGAGCCAATGCTATTGATTAATTGAGCCACAGCATCATCGCTGCTGAGACAGTTTCGAAGAATGTCTACTGCTCTCAAGTCCTTGACATCTTGTTCGTTGTCAATGAGCAAATCTAGCAAGTTTATATAAGAAGCAACCCAGGGATCTTTCTCTGGATGAGAATCCGACAAGCACATTTCAAACGCGACCAGATTCAACAGCATACGTTTCGTAGAATTATCTACGATCATTGTGGGAAGCTTAAGCCAACCTGTAATAGAGTACCTAGTATGGAAAGATATGCCTTTTAAAGAATGAATTGGCTTGAACGCTATCCCTGCTGCTTTAAGTTCTTGAACATTGCGAAATGATTGCTTCTTGCTCCAATTTGAAGGATCTTTACTTGCACTTGAGCAGCACATCATGCAGATTAGAAGTAGAAATATGCCACAAGAACATAAAAGCATGGGTAATAACATGATCGCTAGAAGACAATTAATTCCATGATCAGGAACATCGGTGGTGATTGCATACCGGAGAAAGTCAAGAATATGAACCGGCCTTTTCTTTTCCTCATTAATTAGTTTTTCAAGATCCTTAATGTTGCTTGAAAAAGTAGTAATGCTACTTGTGAGAATGAACTTGAAAAACTCATCCTCCGGATTTTCTTTTTTTAATTAACTGGAAAAGGGAGAGCCCACCAACACTTCAAGGACTCTAAAGGGTATTTGGTTTTCTAGCAAAAACAAATCCTGCTGGATCAAAGCTGCTTGACCATTACTGATATCATACTTCTTTAGTTCCCCTTTCACATAGCTATATATGAACTCTAGCATCGCACACCCGTCTAAGAACAACAACCATATCAAATGTTGCTCATCATCGGTATAGGACTTGATTGCCTCCTCGTCGAATTGCATCTCTATATCCTTAATTTCAGTCTTAATATCCCTGAGTAGAATTTTCCCAGAAATTTCCCTTCTTTCAATGAAGTTTTTTGCCAATTTAAGCTTGAGCTCCACCTTGAACAAATTTGGATCAGCAGCATGAATAGGACCGATTGACAACTCCCTTGGCTTAAAATACTTTTTGAAACAGTTATCTCGTAGCATAACCTCCGAAACCTTTTGTATCTTTATTTCATTAGCACTGCCACTTTTTACGCTTATTACGTTTTCTAGTTTAGCCAGCAGTTCCTCGTCTTCAGTCATCTTACCAATAAATCCTTTGAAAGTCAGTACGTCTTTAGTTTGGGCATTGCTTGTGCTAGCTTGACTACTCTTCTCCAGTGGTTCCCCAGGTATCTGGATCTTTGTACTATCCGAAATGAGACTATCATTTTCACTTGACATCTTTACTTTTTACCTAAAAAGGAATGATGGCAAATTATTTATCATCCGCCTTAGTGAGTGTCTATTATAAAATGTTATATGAGATCTCTCACTTGGTACTAACAAAAAAAAAAAAAAAAGTTATTTAACACTAATGGCTCTTGAATTTTGGGATTGTCCTCACTTTTTTCTCTTAACTTTAGAAATTATAACTTATTAACCTAAATTTTTAAATTTTCTCACTTTGTCATCTCTGTCTAAATTCCAATCAAAAGTGACGAAAGTGAGCAATACATGGTCAGTTTGTAAAGGCAAAAATAACATTTTATTAGTACCACATAAAAATTATCTTACACTCTCATTTAAAAATTAAGAAAAAATAACTTGGTAATTTTTAGTTTAGGATTTTGCTATGCTAAGGATGATAAGAGCACTACCAGGCCATAAATAGTTTCAACACTTTACATGTGCCATACGTGAGTTTATTTCCATCATTTTTGACCCAAAAAAAAAAACTGTATAGAGGAAAAAAAAATATTTATTGTTATAAATGGTAATTTTTAAAATTTAAGATACAAAAGGAAAGTCTATCAATAACAAAAAAAAGAATTTATCATCTCCATGACTACTAAAATAAATAACATTAGAAGGAAGGAAATTTGGACTATAGGTCTTTTAACTCTTTAGCAGTAGGTGATACTTTGGTTTTTGTATTTTGTTTTGACAAAACGTTCACAAACTTTGAAAGTATTAGAAATCAAGCCCTTTTCACTCCATCTTCAGTGAAAACACCACCCTGCGACCTCCGTGGCAGCTGCGTAAGTCCATACCGCGAGATCTCAAAGAAACAAACCCAAATAACCACACTGATGCCCATATCTCAGCCAGTCATGTTAACGCGACAACAGCTAAATTGAACTCCTTGAACAACACACCTCCCACCTCCACCGTCTCTTTTCTTCCTCTTCTACCTTCACTGCCATGAACAGTCACCAGCAACTTCGTCTACGCCAACTTCCATCCGTTCGCCAAGCCCTCCTCTGACTTCTCCACTCAGACGCTGCTGTAGACCTCTTCGCCTCCCCCGATGCCTACTCGTTTCCATCCTTCGCCATGCAGGCTTGCTCTGCGTAGGAGAACGTGAAGCACTACGCCCCGCAAGTTGCCTCTCTTCTTCCGCTTTGCTTTTTGAGGTCTGCAATTCTTTTGTTTTGTTTCTTTTGTTTTTATGATTTTTATTTTTATTTTTGGTTATGTTATAATTATTGTTATTTTGTCAATATAGTATTCTTATTTATTGGATCACATGCTTGTACGTGACGTGAACTATTCTAGGAGAAATTCAACAAAAATAGACGGTTTGTTAAAAAAGGACGAAAGTATCACTGATTTAAAAATTATGAGACCAATGGTATAAATCTATACCACGCGAGGCAAAGCCTCCTTTCTTGTGAGATGATAAAGGGAAGGGAGAGGATGTTTACCTCCCTCTTTCTTTTTTTTTGCCTTTTTCCTTTTGTTTTGTTTTTTTTCTTTTCTCCTTCTTCATCTATCTTTTTCTTTTTCTTGTTTTTTTCTCATTTTTTTTCATCTTAATTTTTTTTCCTTTTCCTACGTTTTCTGTCCTCCCTCCTGTTTTAAATTTTATAGTTTTTAATATTTTATTTTTGTTCATTTTCATCTTCACGCTTTTCTTGTAGAATGAGTGTCCTAAATTTTAGAAACAACTTTAGATCTATGTATTAAAACATATGAATAAGTAATACACGCGCCACACCGTGCTCAAAACTAGTAACCTTAAAAAACAAAAAGAAGAAAGATTACAAAGTTAAGAAAAAGTAAAAAGCATAAACGTCTGTTTGGTTAACGGATTCGAATTAATAATTTAATTTGAGTTGTGTGATTTGAATTGTTATCTGAATTGACGTTTAGATGCGCGTTTAAGTTTTAATCTGAATATAGAATAAAATTGAAATTTGTGTTTAGAAAGATAGTAAAAATAGTTTTTGATTTATTAACAAATCTAATAAAATCTTAATGTTAATGATCTTAAAAAATATACAATGTGAAATTTAGTTTATTTCTCTCTTCACTAGGAACACAATAAAAAAGAATCGACACAAATGGATATCAAATGAAGAAGTTATGATTTTTTTCTCAAATATATGTAAGAGAATTTCAGCTTTTATTGTAATAAGAATATCTGAGTATCAAGAGTTTAAGGAGAGTTAGAACTTTGAAAACTTAGATTTTTTATACTCATTTGATACGTATCTAAAAAATTATTAATACTCAAATTTAAATTTGAGTTCATTAAATTTAAAGAATACATAAACCAAAGGCTCCTAAATAAACACTTGAGTCCCTTTGAGGACAAATAAAAAAAAAAAAAAAAAAAAAAAAAAAGAAAGAAAGAGAGAGACCAGCGGATGAATGCAAAAGTAATTATAAGCAAACACAAGTTATACGACCATATTAATAGAGGATGATTGGGCTCAATATTACTCTTGAAAAAAAAAAAAAGATTTCCTTTCTCCACCTTAATCTTGAATAGACATGCGTGAAAAAAAAAAAAAAAAAAAAAAAAAACGACAATACAAAGTACGTACCAGCTCTCAGTGGGTTCATGTCTTGGGCTTGAGTGGAGGTCAGAGGACAAAGTTATCTGGTGAACAAACAATGTGTTTCTTTTTTTTCTTTTTCTTTTTGCAAGTGTCGGTTTTAGAATGGCAATGTTTGGTGACATGAGTGCCTTATAATATCATTTTATAGAAACCAGGAACCTCCAACGAAAGTTCAAGCCACGTGGACTAATCTTATCCACAAATTTCCTTATCCAAAAATAAAATAAAAAATAAAAAATTAATGGAAAATTCCAGCAAATTATTGGACCTCTACACTGTCGTCTTCTAGCTAGTAAACATTACTTTCGGGATGCAAAGTAAATGTGTCCTAAAATTAGTTTGCTCATCATAACCTACTGCATCTTCAACAAAAACACCTGTTACATACATACATGTTCCATTTGTTATTTTCTTAATATATATAATAATTTATAATAAACACATGGACACACTTGCTATGAAATAAATCAACATTATATAATAGACAAATCTTAAGTTAGATGTAAGGTTATAAAAAAAAAAGGAAAAAATAGATAAGGGAGATACAATACTATACAAAAGATTAAACAAAACACGAGGGGAAATAGGGTGAAGAAAGAGAGAGAAAATTAGATGAAAAGAGGAAGAAAAATTAAATTAAAAAAAGAGAAAAATTGAGGAAAAAAAAGAAAAGTAGTATTGTGATATGCATATACATGTCTTTATATATATGTAAAGACAAAGAAGAAGTTTATCATATAAGCATGGTAACGTGAAATTGAATAATTTCTAAAGCCCAAAAGATTTTTTATTGATTGCTTGTAATTTTATGGTCACGACTTTCCTAAAGTCTGCCGTTCGAACGCACATTACAAGGGGCAATGCTGGAACAATGACAAACTTTTATCAAATGCGTTATACGATAGACTAAGAAACAAGTGATGACTTTAGTTTTGGCATGGCTTGTTCTAGCTTGACTAGTCTGGAAATATTGTTGTCTGCAGATAGGTGGATCTCCTGTTGCCTTTTTGTGGCATCCGCAGTCATATAATCGTGATCGCCTGATATCTCTATTTTGTACTTAACATATTAAGAAAGATCACAATATGTTAGAGTGAGTTTCAACTTAGTTGGAATTTACAAGGTATCCCAAACACTTTATGCATACTCTCACTAAAAATAACAATGAAAAGGGAAAGATTTATTATCTCGTAGCACTACCAAATTAAAGTTATAAATGGGATTGACTTTGGAATTGTCTTGTCTAGCTCTTCTTGGCACGGGAGTTACGTGCAGCTATCTGTTGCCGAGTGATCACCGAACTTACAGCCTTGAGGGAGGGATATCTGGTTACATGGTATACATTTCCATTGGTGGCGGTTGTTGCCATGTTTAAGTTAAGTGTGCTTGTTGACGTGCTTTGGGAGGGTGGTCGACGCTATGTCTGACTGCCAAACCTAGATAGATTTGAGCTTTGGCTACCCTACACTCTAGAGTTTTATCCCATCGGCATCACGAAGCTTTTGACGGGTCGCGTTCTCTAGTTGGAGATTGGCCTAGATAGCGTGTGCTGTCAACATGCCGGTCAGTTGTAGGTCGTCAGTCACTTTTTTGGCTTGCCATTGTGTCGCTTGCCCAGCAAACCTCGAACTCAAGGGTCATTTAGTCAGTATAGACTTTATTCGTAACTCGAAACTTTTCTCGTCTTTATTACTTATTTTGTTCTAATAAAAGATACTGATTCCACCATTTTCGTTATGTGTCTCGTTTATTAGATTTATTTCTTTGTAGTATAGTGAGTGGCTTTATGACCATGGACTTTTTAGCCTTGATTGATAGGAAGTTTCTATCAATTGTAGAGGTTGAAGATGTAATGACCTGACTTTCTGAATCATTTAAAAACTCTTTGTAACTTACTTATAAACATTCTTACATAGTAAACTTGTATGTGTAAATGTGAAATAAAAATTTTCTCTAAAAATAAAACTTTCATAAAACTTTTGTTACAATTAAAAATATGAATGATCTACATTGATTAAAATATTTTACAACATCAATTATGCTTTTATTACATAGTACATATTTAACAATTTAAAACAAAAACCATACTTATTTTCAATTATACAAACAAAACCTTCTTTTAAAACAACAGCAGAATTAAGTAACAGCGCTATTTGTAATATAATCTTCATAGATTGTCCACGCACTGCATTCAGTTCATCATTTCTTACTTTAGCCTCTTGGCAAGATTTCCTATAGTATGAGGGAACTACCTTGAGCTTTCGCTCAGCAAGTTCTAACACATCTCACAAAACATTTAAAACATAGTCAAACATCACTATAATGCATGATACCATTTATGCTTCTTTATGAACTTTATTTTATTTTTCTTTATCTTCAACTATGGGTCCAAGTGTACATATCGTATGCACTAGGCCATTGAACAACAAAGTTAAGTTAACGTAATTTGATCCTCCCCTCAGGCAAGGATCTACACCTTCTAGATCCATTTCTTAGGTTTGGAAGCTTAAACTTTTAATTTTAAATATCTCACATCAAGGAGGCCGGTATGACATGCCTTTATCTTTTCTCTCATATTTGAATTACTAACTATGCAATCTTAGTGAACATGCTTTATGTTATGACTTGACATTTAACTTAATAACATAGCATACATGCATGATTTCTTGATAGGCATATCAAATGCAAACATTTTCAATCAACCATCAAGCATTAAAAATCACAACCTCATGCAATAGGTGAGATTAAAGCCTAGTTGATTCTCGCACTAACGTTACAACTAAACCTTTCCTTTTATGAGATGCAAGCCGACTCTATGTCCTGTTAGAGCGATGCTTAGTTGCTAGCTAATGCATTTGTTGCTTTATGCCTCTAACTTTGACAAACTATTATTGAACCTTACACTAGTTTTTCACTTATCATAGTATAAAGCATTTTTCCTTTAAAGGCCTTAGGTTAATACAAAAGGGATCAAGGCTTGTTTTTGAATTACTTCTAAAGTTTTTTGTAGTTGAATTTTGTAACTTAAAATTCATGTGGTTTATTATGAATTTTTACAACCGTAATAGTTTCAATAAGAAGTACAACTTTCATGTTCTATATTCATTCAAAAACAAACTCTTTTGAGGATGTTTTAAACTAATTCCTAAAATAATTGATTTGAAAGTCATTGTTGTACTACTTGATTCATTTAGAAGTTGTAGAAAGTTTCTTTATGAAAGTTGTTTGTCTAAATGTTCCCAACAAAACTCATATTAAGCTCAAAAACTAATTCAACATCTAAACATCTCAAAAGCATAAATATTTGAAGTCTATTGAATTTTTTGTTACAACAAAAAGTGCAACGGTTTAACTCATTTACTTTTGCTTGTTTATGTTTTAACTTTACTGCTTTTGGGATACCCCCAAACATATGAAAAACAAACCAACTACATTATATGGTTTTCCTTTTATACCAAAATCGATAACATTTGTCAAACACTTGGTATGCATAACTACTAAAAACGTAATCTTTCTTAGGGTTTTTATTTAAAAGTTTTCAAAACACTTGTATCCTCTTCAGTAGTCATAAACCTCTTGTTCTTCATAAAAAAAAAGTACATAACACTTTAACAATACTCAAACATAGCTAATAAAAACTCATTCTTTAAACATCAAATTTCATAAAACATACATAACGAAAGTTAAGATTTTTACCTTAAGGTCTTTTTAAAACCTTTCCTAGAGTGATGTGCCTTGATTCTAAGGATAATTAAAGCCTGGGAGTTGACAAATTTTTAGGAGAATTAAGGTCTTAAAGTGGGAAATTTAGAGAGAAATGGTGAAGAAATTAAAGTTTTGAATTTTACCAAGTGTTAGGGTATTTATGGGCCAAGTATAGTGGCATTTTTGCAAATAAAAAGTTTCAAATTCTTACCCCTTCTAACTCCCATGAATCTATCAAGAATTCCACACTTTTGAAGAAGAAAAGTCTTCTTCAACTTTTCAGTTTAATTTAATACTTTGTAAAATTTATCCTATACTATCTGTATCCTCCTTACAACCTTTCACTAGCTTCCACATTCTTCCATGATTATCTATACTTTTGTTCTCTATTATTCCTATGTAGCATTATTTTATACAGTATAACTCCTATTTTGTACTTCTGTTGTAGAATCTGTGTTGTGAGATTCTTTGATAGTTTTATTTCTAACCTACTTACCATTTAACAAAAATCCATGTGACATTAAAATCACTCTTTAAACACTTAAAAAAATTTTGACTTTTAACTATTAAAATT
Organism: Artocarpus hirsutus; assembly: GCA_946598075.1. Lineage (NCBI taxonomy): Eukaryota > Viridiplantae > Streptophyta > Magnoliopsida > Rosales > Moraceae > Artocarpus > Artocarpus hirsutus. Next base: position 19,950 of record CAMOHE010047670.1, read on the forward strand.
TGTTTGCATGAAATACACCATAATTCATAAAGATTTAGACATATTTCACATTGATAACAGAACTTTATATTGACATGAAATTCCTAAGAAAATTCACTGTTTAAATCTTGTATTAGTTATAGACTTAAACTAATGCATTTTTCTTATATATTACAGTTTGCATATATTTGCTCAATACTTGATGTGCTTATTGAGTTTTCCATTTTCAGAACATGGTACAAGTATTTCCTGTTGAGCTTCATTCAAATTTATAGGTGGAACCGGTCTTTGTTTATGGGTGAGTTTTCTTCTATGGTGCATTCAGGTTCGGTCTTAAAAAGTACAATTCGATATAACCCCATGTTAAACATAGGTGCCCTAAGGAGTAAAAATGTAATATGTTTTTAGAGACATTTTTATCAATAAAGAGTTTATTTATTCATATACCAAATGTTGTCCTCTTTATGTTTATTTCTGTTGAATGTATGATAAGCAAACAAAAGTCTGAGATTATCAATCTAAACCTTTAAGATCGTGAATACGATGAACAGATTATGCGGAAGACATGAGATGATGGTCTAAATTATAAGATCCATAATTGAAGGAATAATGTTGAGCACTTTATTCATGCTAATTTGTTATGTTGTCTACATCTCGAATGAAAGATGACTTGTCTTGGTCATCGGAGTGGGACTCCATAAGTAGAAACCTTAGTGCATTGTCATAGGTGATGATGTGTTGGATCGAGACATAAAGTTGAATTGATTTAGATTAATAATTTTGTTTGTGCAAATCGATTCAATTTAGACAATCACATGTGTTGTTGTTTCTTAATCCTAAAATGACTAATGAGCCAGTTATCTTGACTTATGTCTTTTGATGTACTAAAAGGTGACATCTTGACTTAATGATGGTACATATACCGGTACGTTGGAGGCATGACTCATGATTACGTAGACCTATTATTCATAGATACAGAGTCAATAGCTCCTTTTTAAGACTTAATGATATCCTCTTATATGTGTTATTCTATAATTGGAAGACAGAAGCACTCAACCATTCGGATATATAGGTGTAACCAAATGGTATACTGCTTATGGATGATAAGTATTCCAATAGTATGATAATGGAATATAAGATAAAAATAATCAGGGAAAGTAAAATAAACTTTATCCTTAAGTCGATTATGGATATCCTACGGGGATGTAACACATGGTGGTATGTCATAGACACTTAGCTTATTAGAGCTTGGTAATTTTATATTGTTCAAAAGCGTAGCTCTATGATTTTAGTGAAGTAGCATTAGAGTTGATAATTATAAAATATGAATCTAGGATGTTGTATTTTATAATTATCGAAACTTGAACTATATATGTCTATCGGATCCCCTTTGCTAGCTAATAATATTCTTGTAACGATACGACATGTTTTTCCTCTAATTGGCGACTTATGTTAAATTATTAGATTAGCTGAAATTCAATAGGATCAGATTTAGTAATTCATATTTGATTATTGGTTGAATTAATTTTGTAAATTGATTCAAGATAAGCTTGTTGAATTATTGAGAATATTTTATTTTCTATGAAATTATCTAGATATGACTATTTTGATCATATAACTTTTATATTGGGTTATTTAAATTAAAACTTAGACTCTATCTATAGAATTTAGAGTGAAAAATACAAGATTCTCAAACATTATATTATCGCTATTTCGGCAGGTCGATGGCATAGTTCGGCCTATCGATGAAGTAAGTTTGGCACGTCGATTTGGCAGATTGGCTTGTCAATCGTGTGATTATCTGATCATACATAATCACGTGTTTTATCATCCAAAGTTAATCTAGATTCAAATTTTGAGGCCAAATCTGACAGGGGTTAACCCCTAACTCGACCACTATAAATAAAGGGGAGTTTTCTTATTTACTTAGATCACTTGAGAAATATAGAGTGAGTTTTTTGATCTAAGAAACTCTAAAACTCCCTGTGAGCTATTGTTTAACATCACAAACAATTAGCTCATGGTTTTCTCTAGTGGTTAGAAGGAGAGTCATTAGAGGAAAGACAACTTAACGTGTGCCCACGCGTACTCCGATTGTGGATAAAGAATAGCAAAAAAGGCCAGTTGATTGAGGCTCTTCTAGAACATTCTTCTCTACAAGTATTCGAGTCATCTTCAGTATACAAAAGAGGTTAGTAAGATCTATTATTAATTTATATATTTAGTATGTCAAACTTGTATTTGGAAAAACTTTGATTTAAAATGCTTTCAAATTCTACTGCGTACTTGTTTTTCTAACAATTGGTATCAGAGCTAGTGTTTTAACGTAAAAATATAAGTTTGTGATCATGCTATATATATAGATTATGTGACCTTTGACTTTCTTATGCTTGAATTTAATTTTTTAGAGAGTTGGCATTCTAAGGTTTCTATAGAATATACGTTGTCATAAGATTACGTTGTCATGCGATTATACGGTGAATGTTTATTAATTAATTATGACTGATTAAATTTTTATTTAATTATTAATTAATTAATTTTTGTCGGTTATGGTTCCTTAGAGGTTAGAATGTGTATCTTGGTTTTCTTTATGTAATTAGATGGCAATCTATCATCATTGCTAAGAATTATTATTTTAATTTTAAATTTGTAATTAACTAATTATTCGAAGAGAAGACAGATCTAGAAGATGAAGATGGTAAGAGTCCATTTATTTTTTGTGTTTATGAATTTTTTATGTTTTTGAATTGTTTAAAATAAAATTGATGAGACTGCTTTAAAAAACTATTTTTTAGAATACACTGACTCTGTATTAACGGCAAGTTGATGTTATCAGTTCGGCAGGCTAGTGGTCGTAGTTTGGCAGGTCGGTCCTTTTGGGTCGGTTAGTTGATGGTGATAGACCGGTAGGCCGAACTCCTAGTTCGGCAAGCGACCGAGGCACTATATAGTATTCAAAAAAGGTGTGTTTTTTGGTGTAGTTTTCGATTTTATTTTTAAGACAATTCTGAGAAAGATAAAATTTTACGATGACCAAAAAAATATTACTTTTAATCCAAGGGATTTGAAGACTTAGAGATTGATGCCACATGAAGAAGGATACAACATGAAGATACAAGATGAAGAATCGATAAAATATTTTGATTGTTCTTTGTAATCTTTATTTTCTTTTCTCTAGGATGGAACTATAATATGACGGTTGTTTTATTATTATTTTGCTTGTAGCTTTGCATATTGCTTTGCTTGTTTGTATTATAATATGATTTGCCATATATGTTGATAACATGTCATGTAGAATAAGGAGTGCCACTCATTAAAAATTGTTCATACTTGTTAATATAAAACCTTGGCTTTTCAAAATATTGAGTAGGAGAAGGTTTTCGAAGAAAGGACCTACGGCCTTTATCGTTACTCTATAGGTAGCACATGGTGGTTTCGACCCCTAGGAACGGACTTCACTATGTGCCGGGTTGGATCTCCAATGGGATAATTTTTTATAGCATGATTTATCGTTGTACTCCCCTAAGTGATGATTTAAAATAATTGAAACGATGATTGTACACTCAAGAAATTTTATTATTAACCTCTTGTAGGAGCTCTATTAATAAAATTAATGGCCAAAGAAACGATTATTAATATATGTTGGATTAGTCAGTTCCTAGATAGCATATATTAATCAGAGAGGATTTGTGTGCCTAATTGAATTTGGCAAGTCTCCCCTGGGCGGCTTGTTAAATTTTGAGTTAAGAATTATTGTTGTAAGATTGTGATTTTTTCAAGGTTTTGACACATAAACACATATTGTGTGTTTTACATCATTGTGGTATCTTGCTAAACTATTATGGCATGGTTGCTTATGTTTGATATATGAATCTTTATTGTAGATTAAAAATGTCTAAAAACACTTTATCACCCATACTCAATAAGAACATGTTAACTGGCAAAAATTTTAATGATTAGAAACAAAACCTAAACTTCATCCTATCCTTTAAGAAACTGAAATATGTGCTGACAACATCATGTCCTCCCACGCCTACAGGAGATTTTACAAATGAGCAAATCCAAGCGTATGATCGCTAGAAGGATGCTAACGATCAAGCCCATTGTTATGTTATGGTTATCATGAATAACATACTGCAGGCTCAACATAAAGAGTATGAGACTACGAAGTAAATCTTCGATAATCTTGAAGACAGCCCTAACAAAACAGCAAGGGGCTCTTTGAAAACTTTTGAATTGCAAACAAAGACCAGAGACTCCTGTAAAGGAGCATATGATGTTGGTCACGGGTTACCTTGCTGAGGCTTAAACCTATAGAGTTGACATTTGTGTTGAAACATAGATGACTATGGTCTTTGAGACTCTATCTAAGGAGTTTATCCTATTAAGAGCTTCATATAATTTAAGCAATGGACAAGATATGACCTTGACTAAGTTGATGAAGCAGTTACAAGAGTTCAAAATTTTGATTAGGGAATCTCCTGCTGGTGGCCAGGCCAACTTGGCAGCTGTGTCTGGTTCCAATCCTAACCCTGAGAATGAAAAAAGCAATGGGCTAAGAATGGGAATTCTTCTATTCCAGCAAATGGCATGGATAAGAAGAAAAATAAGTGGAATCTAAAAGACTAAAGCGTTTGTTCTATGGGAAAGTCGACCATATTAAAAAGAATTGCAAGGACTTCCTTTCATAGGAGGTAAATGCAAACTTCTGGTTGTCAAACTTGTTTAGTTGAGGAATCAAGTGACACTTGGGTTATAGATTCTAGAGCAATTAATCAAGTTTGTGTTTCTCTAGAGGGATTCTAGGAAACAAGAAGTCTGCTTCGTGAGGACTTCACGTTATAGAAGCATGATGGATCATTGGTCTTAGCTGAAGTAATAGGAGACGTCCATCTTTATTTTGATAAATATAGGGTTTTGGTTTTGCAAGATTGTTTTAATGTTCCTAAACTTAAATGGAATTTAATATTTATAGCTTGTTTATTTAAAGATTCTTATACAGTTTCTTTTAATAATAAAGTGGTGATTAGTAAAAACAAATCTTTTATCTATGATGGATGGATGCAAAATAATCTCTATTTTATCAAACCTAAGATGGACATACTGCTTAATATTGAGATTAAGGAGAATAACTCTAAAAGGCTTAAGACTTCTCACTCTAATAAGACTTATTTTTGGCATCTACGATTAGGTCATATTAGCCTAAATAGGATTCAAAGGTTAGTAAAGGATGCACTTTTAAGTAACTTAAAGGTGAAATCTATACCAGAATCTAAATCTTGTTTGAAAGGTAAAATGACCAAAAGACCATTTAGGTCTAAGAACAATGGGGCTGAAGGTGTTTTAGTACTTGTGTATAGTGATGTTTGTGGTCCCATGAACATCAGGGCATGCAGAAGGTTTGAGTATTTTGTCACTTTTATTGATGATTACTCAAGGTATATATGTGTCTACCTAATGTACCATAAGACTGAAACTTTTGATAAGTTCATAGAGCTTCAAGCTGAAGCAGAGAAACAATTAGGTAAACCCATAAAGGAACTTTAATCTGATCGAGGTGGAGAAAACCTTTCGATGAGTTCTCTAGACACTTATTAGAGAATGAGATTTTGTTCCATTTGACTGCACTAGGTACTCTGCAGTAGAATGGCGTAGTGGAGAGAAAAAATAGGACTTTGTTGGACATAGTTAGGTCTATGATGAGTTATTCATCATTACCTTTCTCCTTTTGGGGATATGGATTACTAACTGCTTGTTATCTTTTAAACAATGCACCTTTAAAATTGGTTCCTAAAACTCCTCATGAGTTATGGACAGGCAAAAAGACACCCTTAAACAATATTCATATATGGGGATCTCCAGCTCATATCTTGTTTTAAGGAAGCGAATAAGTTAAAAGCACGTTCAAAAGTCAACGTATGTGTAGGATATCTAAAAAGGACTAAAGGGGGTTCTTTCTATAGTCTAAAGGAAAATAAAGTCGTGGTTTCAACAAATGCAATATTCCTTGAGGAAAGTTACATGAACTACTTTAAACCTTATAGTAAAGTGGTAATTAAGGAGTTACGAGTGATCCAATCACTCCGGGGGTTCCAAATAAAACCATTCCAATCAGTATAGAAAAACCAACCGCACAAGAACCTAAGAGGCTTTGGCATTGTGGGAGGATTGGGCATCAACCTGAGAGGTATATATTCAATGATAGGGATCCTTATTCTTACGTAAAATCTATGGAGGATGTTGATTCAAAACTCAGGACAGAAGCTATGAACATAGAAATGAAGTCTATGGAGACTAATTAGATCTAGGAACTTGTAGATCTTCCCGATGGGGTAAAACCCATAGGGTGTAAATAGGTCTACAAGAGAAAGAAAGGAGCATATAGAAAATTCGAAACCTATAAGGCTACTAGTAGTAAAGGGTTACATGTAAAAGGAAAGAATTGTTTACGAGGAAACCATTTTGCCTATAGCTATGCTTAAATCCATATGCATTCTCTTGTCTATAGCTGTCGCTCTCGACTATGAGATCTGACAGATGGATGTCAAGCCAGTTTTTATGAATGGCTATCTTGATGAGTCCATATATATGAAACAGTCAGGCGGGTTTAAGGCTAAGGGTTAGGAGGGTAAGGTCTGTAAGCTACTAAAGCCAATGTATGGACTTAAGCAGGCATCTCATTCTTGGAACATAAGATTTGATTAAGTGATCAAGACTTGTGGGTTTAAACAAAATGTTGATGAACCATGTGTTTACAAACACATTAAGGAAGGGAAGGTGGTTTTTCTATGCTCTATGTAGATGACATACTGCTTATTGGCAATGATATTGGGGTATTATCGTCGTTTAAATTATGGTTGACCAAGCAGTTAGACATGAAGGACTTGGGAAAAGCTAATTATATTCTTGGTATCCAGATTTTTCAAGATAGGAAGAATACAATGATAGCTTTGTCCCAAGCGACCTACATAGATAAAATTCTCAAAAAGTTTGCAATGTAATATTGCAAGAAAGATGGGCAACCATCTAGGTTTGGAATTACTCTTTCTAAGAAAGAATCTCCAAAGTCTGAGGAAGAAATAGAATACATGAAGAAGGTGCCTTATGCTCTGATAGTGGGTAGTCTCATGTATGCATACTTTGCACATGACTAGACATTTGTTATGCGGTTAGGATAACAAGTCAATTTCAGTCGAATCCAGGACCAAACCATTGGATTGCAGTCAAGCATATTTTCAAGTATCTGAGAAGGACTTGAGAGTATATGCTTGTGTATTCAGGTGAGGATTTAACACATTTAGGATACACTGATTCAGATTTCTAATCCTATCTGGATTCGAGAAGATTAACTTTTGGTTCTGTGTTTACTCTGGGCAGCGGTGCCACTGTTTGGAGAAGTGTCAAGCAAAATAACACTTTGGAGTCAACGATAGAGGCCAAGTATGTGGTAACTAGTGATGCTTTGAAACAAGCAGTGTGGCTCTACAAGTTTCTTAGGGATCCTGAGGTAGTTCTTAGTATGGATAAGGTGGTATCGCTGTATTGTGATAACATTGCAATAATAGCTAATCCTAAGAAACTAAGATTTTACATGAAGAGTAAGCATATACAATGAGAGTATCATGCGATAAAGGACTTCGTAGAGGGCGAACATATTACTGTGGAAATGTAGAAAAATGTTTGATCACATCTGAGGACATTATGGCCTATCGAGGCCATGGGGATGCGTGACATAACACATTTACTCACTTAGTGCAAGTGGGAGATTGTTAGACATAGGTGCCCTAAGGAGTAGAAATATGATATGTTTTTGGAGACACTTTTATCAATAAAAAGTTTATTTATTCATATATCAAATGTTGTCCTCTTTATGTTCATTTCTGTTGAATGAATGATAAGCAAACAAAAGTCTGAGACCATTGGCCTAACTTTTAAGATCGTGCATATGATGGACAGATTATGCAGAAGATGTGATCTTAAAGGTGATGGTCTAAATTATAAGATCTGCAATTGCGGGAATAAAGTTGGGCACTTTATTCATACTAAGATTGTTAGATTGTCTACATCCCTAACAGGAGATGGCTTGTCTTGGTCATCGAAGTGGGACTACGCGAGTAAAAACGTTGGCGCATTGTCATAGGTGACAATGTATTGGATTGGGACATAAAGTTAAATTGATTTGGATTAATAATTCTATTTATGCAAATCGATTCACTTTAGACAATCACATGTGTTGTTTCTTAATCATGAAATGACTATTTTGCTTGTTATCTTGACTTATGTCATTTGATGTACCAAAGGGTGACATTCTAACTTAATTATGGTATGCATATGGGTACATTGGAGGCATGTTATTCATAGATACAGAACCTATAGCTCATCTCTAGGAGTTAATGATATCCTTTTATATGCATTATCTTGTAATTGGAAGACTGGAGCACTCAACTATTTAGTTACATAGGTGTAACCGAATAGCATATTGTCTATGGATGGTAAGTATTTTAATGGTGTGATAATAGAACGTAAGATAAAAATAATAAGGAAGGTAAAATAGAATTTATCCTTAAGCCGATTGTGGATATTCTATGGGGATGTGACGCATGGTGATATGTCATGGGCACTTAGCTTATTGGAGCTTCATAATTTTATATAGTGCAAGAGTGTAGCTCTAATTTCATCGGGTCCTCTTTGCTAGCTCATAATATTCCTGTAACGATACGGCATGTTTTTCCTATAATTGGTAACTTATGTTAAATTATAAATTGGCCAAAATTCGATAGGACCATGTTTAATAATTCATGTCTATTTATCAATTAAATTAATTTTGTAAATTAATTCAAGATACATTTGTTAAATTATTGAGAATATTTTATTTGCAATGAGATTATCTTGATATGACTGTTTTGATCAGATAACTTTTATATTAGATTATTTGAATTAAAACTGAGGCTCTATTTCACAGAATCTCGTGTAGAAAATAAAAGATTCTCAAGGATCATATTATCGCAAATTCAACCATGCAATTATCTGATAACGTGTAATCACGTGTTTTATCATCAGAAGTTGATCCAAATTCAAATTTTGAGGCCTAATTTGATAGGGGTTAACCCCTAACTTGACCACTATAAATAGGGGGTGAGTTTTCTTGCTTACTTAGATCGCTTGAGAAATATAGAGTGAGTGTTCTGGTCTAAGAAACTTTGGAAGTCTATGTGAGCTATTGTTTAACATCATGAACAATTAACTCAAGGTTTTCTCTAGTGGTTGGAAGGAGAGTCACTGGAGGAAGGATGGTTTGACGTGCGCCCACACACATTCCAATCGTGGATAGAGAATAGCAAAGAAGACTAGTTGGTCGAGGCTCTTTTGAAATGTTCTTCTCTACATGGATTCGAGCCATCTTTCGTATACAAAAGAGTAGCTAGTCAGGATACTGTACTAGCCAAATAAAACCTACTTCTAGCAAGCACCTGACTTCCTCCTTCATAATCTAATTATGTTTGACTTCTACACTTTTCCTCTTCCTCTTTTATTGCATCCATTGATGGCTGGGATCGACATTTAATTGGTGGGTAATGATACTAGGGTCAATGCGTGGCATATCTACATGCAAACATGCAAGACAATCTTTGTTGGCTTTTAAAATTTGATAATAGTAGACTTTACCTTCGGATAAAGATGGTGAGTCGATGTTGATAGTTCTCCACTTATTTTCAAGGTTGATTTATGGTTCATCCAACTGCTTAAGTGTAGGATTCCCCATGCTCCTATTTGCTCGACCCGTTCATTGGGCTTATCTGTAATTGCTATAAAGCTATTTTTTATTTTTGCTTCATCGCCATCAGGTAACAGCTTCTAGTGACACCCTGACTTCCCTTTATTTCTCTTACTCCTTACTTTGTTGGAAAACGAATCCACTAGTGGTATGGAGACAGAATTGCTCTCATCGCATGGAGCCATAGCCTCCCAAGGATATCATTATAGCCTGATGGACAATCCATGATGAGAAAATTCGTCATCTTATTCTCTCATGTGATAAAAATAGGCAACTTAATTCTTCCCATGGCAATGGTCACTTCTCTATTGAATCTTGCAAGAGTAGAGTTTGTCTTTTCAATCTCTTTCTCATTAATCTCCATCTCATACAACGTCGATAGGAAGAAAATGTCTTTTGAGCTGTCGTTGTTGAACAAAATCCAACTGATCTCACGGTTTGAAATGTTCAACTTAATCATAAGTGTGTCATCACGTGGACTATTGGTTTGAACACCTTGTTGCTATGGAATGAAATAGAAAGCTCTCCATATTCATCATCTTTGAGTGTGTTGTTGGTTGGTTGGATAGCCTCCTCTGGTGAGCCTTAATTTAATTTGTGGTGTCTCTGCAATGGACTGAGCCTTTGCAAATAGCTCCAATTATTTTCGAACTATTGGTGAATAAATAAAAACTCAATAGATTTAAGACTCTAGGGTTTTTGCTGTCACATAGATTTATCATGTTCAAACTATATGGTTTAAATAATCAGAATCTGTTCTTATATTGACAGCAAATTTCTCTAGATTAATCATTAGCCTTTCTCAAGCATTAATAATATAGTCTAACATGCAAATTCTCTACATCTCTAATAAAATTCTAAATTCACTGGAATTCATTAAAAATATGAAATTCATAAAGTTGCATAAGTTTGATATTGGCCAAACAATTGCAAGCATTTAGAACAACTGAAACACTTAACATATTATTAAATAAATCAAATTAATTAAAATTATAATATTCTAAAATAAAAATTTGGATATTCATAACCTGGCCATATTGTAGCTCTAGTAAAGAAAACTTCGTTGACAGTGAAACTAAAAGAAATCCTAATAATTATCTTAAACATGATGAGAATAAAGATGTGAGTTGTTGTGTTTTGTTTCCGAGTTGCACCGTTGTTCTTCTCCAAATCACTAAGAATCCCTCCTCTTGCTAGCAACCTTCCATCTGTCAAAAATTCCCCCTTCAAAACTCTAAAGAGTCCTATTTATAGTCTTGGGCCAAATGACTAACTTGGAGAATTGATAAACATCAATTTAAAAATTTCTTGGATGGGCGCCCAACTTTCCTACACCTAAGTGCTCAATCAACATTCGACTAAAGCAGTTTCGACACAGCACCTAGGCACTACTAAACCATTGCCTAAGCACTTTTCTCTCGGGTTTTTATATTGAAACTGCTCTAAATCAACACCTAAGCACCAAGAACAAAGCCTAGGCACCCGATGGACTTCTTTCTCCATCTTGTTCTCTTTAAGCCCTTTTTTGAACTAAAAACTTGCCAAAAAGTATTTTTCTCTTAAATCTACAAAACAAAGCAAAATAAAATGAAAAACTCTAGACATCACTTACCCAACCAAGTAATAATTTGAAAACATCCAACTAATTAATATAAAATCAACTTATCAAATACCTCTACACTAAGATTTTTCTAGTCCTTAAGCAAATAATAATAATAATAATAATAATTTCAAAACATCCAACTAATTAATATAAAATCAACTTATCAAATACCTACACACTAAGATTTTTCTAGTCCTTAAGCAAAAAAATAAAAATAAAATAACTAAGCAAAAAAAAAAAAAGAACGAAACAATGTAAATCTTAAACACAAGTGATAATCTTATTTGTTCACAAAACATGCTTTATAGGTCTCACGTAATTTGCAGCTCAAAAAAATTTCTAAATATTACAATTGTGTAGAATTTTAATTCAAATATCATGTTTATCTTACTCAATATTCTTCAAGCGTGTGAATAGCAAATTACACCTAATCGCTTATAACTCGGATTAGTCTATGCAAGTAAATTTAATTTAGATGGATCTCTAAATGAATAAAGTTGTGCACTCAATAGGTCTACATTTTGTATCATTCTCTGTTAATGTAGACTAACATAGCACAAAATTAGGACTTTGTTGAGCTGGTATTGTGTTGTTAGGGTCAAGTAAGATACAGGATAATTATATGACTCAAATCACCCAGAATACACAAATCATTCTAAGACCTTTGTAGAGCTTTCCTCAACACTTAGAGTGTTTGTAACGCTCCCAAACTTGATTTCAACTTTCTTCTATCAACCACTGTATTTTTATATTTTTTTTGTAATTTTTTATTTTCTCTCTCTCTCTCTCTCTTTTAGGGAATGCTACACCCGTAAACTTATTTCTTTCTGTTATGAATTGAAAATTCCTTAGCCTAATGAAGTCTTCTTGCTTGAGTGGCTTAGTTAAGATGTCAACAATTTGGTCTTGAGTCTTATTTATAGTCTTGGGCCAAATGGGTAACTGAGAATCAATAAAGCATCAATTTAAAATTTCTCGCATGGGTATTTAGGCGCCCAACTTTTTACTGCCTAGGCGCCCAATCAACATTCGTGTAAAAGAGCTTCGACACAACGCAACGCATGGGTGATACTAAGCCAGCACGTAGGTGCTTTTCTCTTTGGTTTTTTTTTTACTAAAATTGCTCTAAATCAGCACCGCCTATGAACCAAAGCCTATGCTCTCGTTTGACTTCATTCTAAATGTTCCTTTTTTGCACCGAAAACTCGTCAGAAAGCATTTTTGTCTTAGATCTACAAAACTAAGCAAAATAAAATGAAAAACGCTAGAAATTACTTAAAAACTAATAAAATAATAAGTTGAAAATATCCAATTAATTAGTATGAAACTTTCTTAAGGCTCATTTAAATTAGCCTGTACTTTTACTTTTAAGCAAAAGAAAAAGCTAAGCACAAAGACAATGGTTGTTAATTACTGTCTGGATAGTGCATGGAAAAAAGTTTTTTAATTTAAAAAAATTAACATATTTAGAATATCATTTATATTTTTGGATCATATTATATTTTTATACAAATAAAAGCTTTTGACTTATTTAATCATATATATTCAATAGCTTTTGTCCTTGTACCATCTAAGTAGTATTTAAAAAGCCCTTATATATGCGTCTCCTCTTCTATAGTTTAAAATTACAAGCTATATAAAATGAGTCCTAGCATTATTGTTTTTTGCCTTCTTTATGTCTATATTAGGTGATATCTCATTTCTTTACTATTACTATTATATTCTATCATTTATTTCTTTTTTTTATTTATATTTTTTTTTAATCAAAAAGACTAAAATATCTATTAATAACACTTATTTGCTTAATAAAAACTTAAAATATTTACAATTAATTATGTCTATATATATATATATATATATTTTTTTTTTTATGAAAGTTTAAAGTGAGAAGATTGTGAAGTGTGCTGCAAAAGTAGCCTTTTTCAAATTTGCCCGTCTCACTGCGGATAACTTAAAAAAAGCAGCAGGAAGGCACGTAAACCCAAAACTAACGTCGTCACTTCGAAAGACGTCATTGGGATGACAAAAGCGGAGGGACTGCTTGGCAAAAAACAATGTAAATATAAACGTAAATAGTGGTAATATTATTGTAGTAGTAATATTACTGAAACAAAAATACAAAAAGAAATAATGATTAAAAAAATTTCTCAGAGCCATGAAGATTTCCAAAAAGTACGTTAAGCCAAGGGGATGAATGGCCAGACATCATGAATGGACAAATGATGACAGACATCATGAATGGACAAATGATGACCCTTTTCCATATGATGACAAAGACAGCTTCATTTTGCGGGAATTTTCAATTTTTTTCGTTTCATTTTTGGATAAGTATTTTGTGAACGAAGTTAGTCCTTACCGATTTCTTTGGCTGTTGCTGATTCAATGATTGCTATCAAATCACTTTTAATACCTGCCGACACTTGCAAAAAAGATATATATATTTATATATATATCACATACACAAGTTATGTTGAAAATTTGTCACTCAAAAAACAGACCTTTTTTAATAATTCAAATATTACTGTAAGGAACATAATACTCTTGTAACTTTAACCTCTCATTCAACTATGACATTTATTTTTCTTCTCCCCCTCACCCACAAGACAAAGCTTTACTTTGTTTTCAAACTCTCTGAGAAGCTTTGGTTCTTTACTATATGTTGTTTCACTCTTTGCCGATTCTTTCAATCCAAGGGGAGGGAAACTAGTTATTGTTGGATCAAACAAACTACAACCACACAATCCTTCACCACACAAATCCAACCACACTCGTGGAAGCATTATTTATCACTCATTTTTGTGGGTTACAAAGATTGCAAGATTGTAGTACTAGCATTTGGACTTGGGCTTAATTATTGGGCTTGGTTCTATAGAAGTTCACAATGCAACAAACCCCCTCAAAATTGTTTTACAAGGCCAAACGAATTCTTTATTCCAACGAAGTCTTCTTTCTTGAGTGGCTTAATTAAGATGTCTGCAATTTGGCCTTGTGGCTTCACATACTTCAATTGTACTTCCTTACTTGTAACATACACTCTTATATAGTGATAGTGAGTGTTAATATACTTGTTTCGATCATGAAAGACTGGATTGTTTGCTAAAGTAATTGCTGACTTGTAGCTTACACAAATTTTTGTTGGATCCTTTTGGGGCATGCTTAACTCTTTCAACAAATTCCTTAGCCAAATTTTATGGTGGGTGCATAAGGTAATAGCAACATACTCAGCTTCACATGTTGAGAGTGTGATTACTAGCTGCTTCTTTGACATCTAAGTGAATACAGTCTCCCCCATTGTCTCTCCCCAAAATGTTTCTTCTTAAACGGTGGACGTTTGCAGTATAGAAAAGTTATCGTATCCACAAGGAGTTGAAAATTTGTAACTCAAGAGATTGTTAAAAATAAACATTCAAAAGGGCAAGTGGTTTTTCAAAACAAAGTTTAAAATGAAAGAAATATTTTTGTGATTTTTTTAATTCAAAATTTAGAACGTAAAATTAAAATAGTGAAGCTTAAAGAATCCCTTGCATACTTTGTAATTGGTATAGAATTTTAACTCTAAATAAATATTTATCTAAAACATTTGATCTATTATATCTTTTCTTATTAATTACAAGCAATTTTACTATTTTTATAAGTCAACCAAAGAGCGACAATATAGCAAACCATAATGCAGCAAAGGTCGTTCAATAAAAGTAGCAAAATAATCATCTCTCACTAATGATTAGGTGTACAAATTATGAAAATTATAACAACTGTCACTATAATTATAATTAACATAATTTTGAGATAGAAAATATAATAACAAACCAAAATTAATATATTTTTATGGAATAAATTATTACGTTAATTTTGACAGCACCTAGACTTATTAATTGGTTTAAGAATACACTATACCATCCTCTGTCGACAATAAATCAAGAATTATGAAGCATTTATTCTACCAATCCATGTCTATAATGCAGCAGAAATTCAACTTAATAAACAAGCATGACTTTAGTATTATTAAAATTAATTATGCAATATAATTAAATCATATAAAAAAGCATGACTGAAATTATGCAAGAATTAAGTAGCATAACAACATTAACAATAATTATAAAAGACTTGAAAAATATAATTTATTCCACAAAAATATAAGCATTACAAAGCAGGAGAGTTAAAATCTATACTAGAGTACTATGCATACAAGATCATCTCTCTGCCTCACACATTCTCTACATTAAGTTAAACATTATTTTATTATTTTCACCTAAGAGGATACTGCTGAGTCTAACTTAGCAGTGGAAAAAACAAAGAAAAGAAGAGGAGAAGAAAAGGGCCAAAGGCTTGTTGAAGGATGTATTCAGGGGGAGAAATCTCCCCCTTTTTATAGTGCAAAAGTTGCACTATTTCTTTAATTTAATATTTTTATTATATTTTATTAATTTATTTTATTATTTTTTGTTTAATCATTAGCTGCTCCACAAGAGTCTTGTGAAATCTCTTTTTTATTTTTTTTTCTTTTTTTTACGCTAATCTGTATCATCTAGAATGCATTTTGGCCTTTGTAATTTGGTGCTTCGTAGGAAATGACCAAGCGTTTTAGACCGTTGGATTGTTGACCGTTGACCAGAAACACGGCCAAGATGAGACTTAAATTGGCTAAAGTAAAAGCACTCCAGATGATGCCACATGTCCTCTAGTTAATAAATTCAAATTTTTATTATGCTTTTGATGCATTTGAAGTCCCATTTTGCTTGTTTTGGTGTTGCTTTACTCCTTTTTTTCTCCATATTTCAAATCTAAAGTTCACAAACACACTAAAATTAATTATTTTACAAGCATAATATTTATTTTACATTAAAACATATAAAAATTATTACAAACTTCTAAATTTTCAGTCTCTCTTGATTCGACATAGATATGATTTTTAAGACTTGAAAATATTTTTAGAAATTACTAAAAATATTGAAGAGCATATTTACAAACTTAAAACACACTACTAAACACATTAAAACTCAAAATAAAATAAATGCACATTATTTTTATGATTTTGACAATTTACAAACCAAACACATATTTAACACATTAAAACGACTCTAAAAATTTCTAAAAATATTATTAACATAAAAACATACTAAAAACACATTTTTAAACAAATTTATGCATTAAGACACAAAAATACTTATTAACATGAAAATGTTATTAATTAGAAGATTTAAAGAGAAAAAAGCATAAATAATTGATTTTATCTTTAGAAAATGTATGCTTTTATAGTCTCATCACACCCCTAACAAGCTTATTGCTATTCCCCAGCAATTAAAGCGAGAGAATTTCAAAATGATTTATTGAATATACATACAATGCAAATCGTTTAACTATAATTTGACTAATCTAACTAAATAGACTAACAAAACAAAAATTTTATCTAAATAATTTATGTGCCGTTTAACAAAATGTATACAAGCCAAACTTAGTGCAAAAAGAGATAATGAATATTATAAGTTTCGTCCAAAACTAAGAATAAAATTGTTATAGTATGTTGATTCAAATCACTCCTACAAGCAATAACACTTCAAATTTATTGATGAGAATAATTAAAGAGCAGAAATATAAAATAAAATTTTTTACAAAAATTAAACAAACTTTACAACTATAGATAGTGCAATGTTTGGTTTTCTTAAGATTTCTCTATAACCCATTTAATGAGCTTTAGGTTAGTACCTCGTAGACTAGTTGGTGTAAGATACTAGGTGTTGAAGCACCTCTTAGAACTTATTTACTCGAGTTAAAAAGGCTACAAAACCAAACTTATCAAACATTATTCATTAATTTACATAATTACACACTTTATTTATTTACACTTCTTTTTATTTCTTTTTCTTCTTTTTTTATTTCTTATTTAGTTAATTAATTTTGAAAATATTCATAAAATAAGAAAACTCAAATATTCATAGCTTTGATTTACTATCACAATTAAACATTATAGTGCGTGTGTGAAAAGAATGGCTTACAAATACTTTGAAAAATAAACACATAAAAATGTTAAATAAAACTGAAGTTTTGAGAGTCCATAAGATTAGATAATTCAAAGAATAGAAAAATGATTTTACATTGATATGAAATTCCAAAATCAAACAAAATAAAACACATTAATTACTAAGAAACTAATATTTACAAAATATATTTTTTAAAATTTTTTTAATTTTAATTTTATGACTCATGAAAACAAAAAAAATTTACAAAACACACAAAAAAAACTCAAAAATCTAGAGCAAAAATAAAAAAATTAGGCGAAATCGAAAAATTTTTGGCACAGCACAACATTGAAGCACAACACTCTCCCCCCAACTAAAATTGTATATTATCCCCAATATATAAAAAGGAATAGTGAGAGCAGTAAAAATATTACCTGAATCAGTACAGCTATAGAGATGATCTATAGCCAACTTAAAAAATAAAAAATAAAAATAAAAATCAACAATATATTACAGACTGGGCCTTTAAAAGTCAGATTTCCAAGACTTCTTTTTTTGTTTGAAAATTAAAATTACTTTTCAAATTCTTTAAAATGTGTTTCAAGAGGCCGTAAGTACAAAATACTTATTAATCGTATTGATTATATCCTCCTTAATCTTAGTCATTTTAAATGAATTATTAAGCAATTTAATTTCAAACATTTTTTTATTTTAAAGAAAAATTAAAATACAAAATCAAAACACACATTTTTTTATTGAAAATTTATTTGAAAATCTAAACAAATTGCATTTACAAAATCAAATTCATTAGAATGTGTCTGAAGAGAAAA
The DNA here is from genome assembly GCA_946598075.1 of Artocarpus hirsutus. Classification (NCBI taxonomy): domain Eukaryota; kingdom Viridiplantae; phylum Streptophyta; class Magnoliopsida; order Rosales; family Moraceae; genus Artocarpus; species Artocarpus hirsutus. The sequence continues at coordinate 38,094 of CAMOHE010047670.1, forward strand.
CAGTTTTACTCCTTTACTCAGCCATTCTGAACAAATTTAATTAATAGCCTTCATTTTAAATTTTCAAAATAAATTTCATTTTTTAAATTTTTTAAAAGAAAATCAAAATAACACATAACAATACAAAAATATATTACAAAATATATTACAAAGAAGGGAAGGTAAAGATATAACTTTGAAAGTATTTTCCCATCGCTTGATGCTCTAAATTTAGCAAACCTTTCTTTCAACTTTACTTCTAGTGGAAAACCGTCGAAGAGTGGCTTCCTTCTATAGTAAGTGTCGGAAGACACCATATAGGTCTTGTGTGAACATGCCCTCAAGATTGACAAAATAAGAACATTTAAACTCATGCAACTTGGACTCATTTTATATTCTTGGTAGGTCCATATAAACGATGCTAGAGGTGGTGAAGGAGGTGGCGGCCACATAGGATCTTAATAAGAACGGTTTTTGGTTAACTCTTGTGGCAAGTGAGGTTGAGAACCTAAGACTAAAGGTGATAATTATTCCTATTCTACTGTTAAGTCTTCTTTCTCTTCCTTACATTCCTCTCGTAAAGCTTGTTCCTCAAAATAGGTGGGATCCAAATTTTCTTCTTCAATAACTAAGTCAATTATTTCTTCCTCACCTAAAGAATTTTCTTCAAATAATTCAAGAGACTCTTCAATTGGCTTGATAGGTTCTTCTAAGAGACAATTTTGTACTAAGGTATCTTTAGGAAGAATGGTTTCATTTTGTTCAAGCTTTAACACTGATTGACACAAAGAATATTCAAGCCTATCTAGTCTATTTTCCTCATAGTTTTCATATATTTTTCTAAATTTTTTTCCAATGTTTCTAAGATTTCTTCCAGATTCACCCTATTTGAGTCACTGTATGTCTCTTGCAATTCAAAATTTGACTCCAAAATTTAAGGTTGAGTTTTAGGCCAAGGTTCTAAAAAATTTGAATTGTTCTCCCAAATTATGTTGTTCCTAAAACTATTCAATCTCCAATAATCATATTCTGCCATATCTTCTAACATATAATAGGCTTCATCAATAGTATGTTAGTAAAAAGTGGGGTACCATCTCCTCTCTCTACCCAATTTATAGTTTTAAGAGTTAATCTATTTATGATAACTTCTAATAAATATTCTCTAAAAAGACCATGGTGAGGGTATCTATTTAGCAAGTCTTTAAATATCCACCAAGCACTATAAAATGGTTCCAATTGTTGTTGGGAAAAATTTGGAACAAAATGTCAATGAATTTCCTAAAACATTTTTTTATAGGATTCCTTGATAGTTGGGGGGTCACACCAGATACGTTTAGAATTTCCAACTTTCTTAGGCAAAGGTGTTAGCTTTATGGTCATGGGATCGAGTCCCAATGATGGGCCTTTTTGACAAAATCCAATAAATTTTACAACTACCTAAACTTGCAAAATAGAGGACAAGATGCTAAGCTTTTCTTTATTTAAAATGAATAAAGTAATGAGTGAAAAGGATCCGTCCTTCTTTTTTATTTTAACTTTTTTTGTTTTTTTAATTTTTATTTTTTTTGAATTTTTTTAATAAACACACTAATTAAAAATGCAAATAATTAAAATAATACTTACAAAGGATAGAGAGAGATAACTTACCTGTTTTCTTGCTTAATTTTGTAATCTGACAAAGTAATGGCACCTCCCCGACAACGATGCCAAAATTGGTGTCTCACCCCAAAGTGTTTCTTTTTAAACAGCGGACATTTGTAGTATAGAAAAGTTGTATCAAAGGAAGGTGAAAATTTGTAAGTCGAGAAATTGTTAAAAATAAACATTCAAAAAAGCAAGCGGTTTTTCAAAACAAAGTTTAAAATGAAAGAAATATTTTTGTTGTTTTTTTAATTCAAAATTTATAACATAAAATTAAAACGGTGAAACTTAAAAAATCCCTTGTATGTTTCATAACTGGTATGAAATTTTAACTCTAAAGAAATATTTATGTAAAGTATTTGATCTATTATATCTTTTCTCATTAATTACAAGCACATTTACTTTTTTTACAAGTCAACCGAGAGTGACAATATAGCAAGCCATAATGCAGTAAGGGCCTTTCTATAAAAGTAACAAAATAATCATCTCTCACTAATGATTAGGTGCACTAATTATGAAAATTATAAGCGCTAACATTACAATTATAATTAACATAATTTTGAGATAAAAAAGATAATAACAAACTAAAACTAATATATTTTTATGGAATAAATTATTGCGTTAATTTTGACAACACTCCTACTTATTAGTTGATTTAAGAATACACTATGCCACTTCTGTTGACAATTAATAAAGAATTACCAAGCATTTACTATGCCAGTCCATGTCTATAATGTAGCAAAAACTCAACTTAATAAATGAGCATGACTTCAGTATTATTAATATTAATTATGCAATATAATTAAATTACATAAAGAAAGCATGATTGAATTTATACAAGAATTGGGCAGCATAATAACATTAACAATAATTATAAAAGACTTGAAAAATATAATTTATTCCACAAAAATATAAATATTACAAAGCAGATATAGAGTTAAAATCCATACTAGAGTACTATGCATGTAAGATCATCTCTCTGTCTCGCCACACTCTATACACTAATTTAGACATTATTTTATTATTTTTATCTAAGGGGATACTGTTGAGTCTAACTCAGCAATAGAAAGAACAAAGAAAAGAAGAAGAGAAGAAAAGGGCCAAAGGCCTGTTGAAGGATGTATTCTAGGGGAGTTTTTATAGTGCAAAAGTTGCGCTATTTCTTTAATTTAATATTTTTATTATATTTTATTAATTTATTTTATTATTTTATTATTTTTATTTAATCATTAGCCGCTCCACGAGAGTCTTATAGACTCACTTTTTTTCATCTTTTTTTTTCACACTGATCATTATTATCTAGAATGCATTTTCGCCCTTGTAATTCGGTGCTTTGTAGGAAATGACCAGACGTTTTGGACCATTGGATTGCTGCCACTAATGAGAAACACGGCTCAGATGAGAGTCAAATTGGCAAAAGTAAATGGTGCCCCATCAGTCAACTCATGCAGTTCGCATGGTGACAAAAGAAGATGTATGTGGATCACCCGCACCAGATTTGTCAACTCGCTAGACATGCGGGGCCCACTTAACACATCAGCACTGATGTAGGGATGACACTGCGACACTCAGACGGCTCCGATCCATTTGGCAGTGTATCCAATGCTCTAGATGATGCCACTTGTCCTCCAGTTAATAAATTTGAATTTTTATTTTGCTTTTGATGCATTTGATGTTTGATTTTGTCTATTTTGGTGTCATTTTGCTCCATTTTTTCTCCATATTTCAAATGTAAAGTTCACAAATATACTAAAATTAATTATTTTTCAAGCGTAATATTTACAAAAATATTAAAAATATTTATTTTACATTAAAACACTTAAAAATTATTACAAACTTTTAAAATTTTCAGTCTCTTTTGGTTTAACATAGATATGATTTTTAAGACTTAGAAATATTTTTAGAAATTACTAAAAATATTGAAGAACATATTTACAAACTTAAAACACACTACCAAACACATTAAAACTATTATTAAACATAAAAACACATTAAAAATACAATTTTAAACACAATTACACATTAAGACACAAAAATACTTATTAACACCAAAATGCTATTAATTAGAGGATTTAATAAGCAATAAAAGCATAAATAAATGATTTTATCTTTAGAAAATGTACACCTTTATAGTCTCATCACCCATAAAGAATATAGAACCAATTGTATTCTTTTGATCAATAACATTTCCAGCTAGTCGTCATTGCAATAAGCAATAAGCTTGTAATCCTCCGAAACTAAATAGAACAAGCCAAAATGGAGTGTACCATTGAGATACCGAAGAATTCTCTTTGTAGTTTTGAAATGAGTAGTTGTTGGAATTTCCATAAAGCGACTCATAAGTCTTGTTGCATACAGAATGTCAAGGCTTGTACATGTTTAATATCTCAAACTACCAACAAGACTATTGAAGAGTCTTGGAACCGCCTTTTCTACTTCATCATCTTTAGACAGTTTCATTCCACATTTGGCTGGGGTGCTTACTAGCTTGCAATTATCCATCTTGGATTTCATGGGGATTCCACTTGCATACCCTTCCTAAGTGATGAAAATTCCATCATCTTGCTGAATGACTTTAATGCCAAGATAGTATGCCATGAACCAAATATCGGTCATCTCAAATTCCCTTGCATTCTATGAATATGCTTAGGTTGCTCCTGGTAAAAATCAAATCATCAACGTACAAGCAAATGATCATAACATCTCCATCTTTCATCTTGATGTAGAGAGTGTGCTCATAAGGACATTTAGCCATTCACTTGGAAGTACTTATCGATCCGGTTGGACCATGCTCTTGTGCTTGTTTCATTTCGTAGACAGCCTTCTTCAACTTCATAACCTTGTTTTGTTGTCCCTTTACTATAGAGCCCATTGGTTGTTCAATATATATTTCTTCTTCAAATACTCCATTTAGGAAGACGGACTTCACATCCATCTAATGAATCTTCCACTTGTCCTAAGAAGCTACAGAAATTTGTCACTCAAAAAACAAACTTTTATTAATCACTTAAATATTACTACAAGGAACACAACATTCTTACAACTTTAACTTCTTATTAAACTATAACTTTTATTTTTCTTCTCACCCTCACTCACAAGACAGTTTTACTTTGTTTTTGTACTATTTAAGAAGCTTTGCTTCTTTACTCTTTGTTTTTTCACTCTTTCCCGGTTCTTTCAACTTAAGGGGAGGGGGACTATTTATAGTTGGATCAAACCAACTACAACCACACATTCCTTCACCACACACGTGCAAGCATTATTCATCATTCATTTTTTGTTGTTTACAAACATTAGAATATTCTAGTACTAGTATATGGACTTAGGCTTGGTTATTAGGTTTAGGTCTAAAACAAGTTTATAATCCAACAAGTTCGAATTAATCAAAAGTTTTGATTCAAACCAATTTTATTGCTGTATTTTCTTTATAAAATTGAAATTATTATAATATTTTCAATTCAAATCTTTAGTTCAAATCAAATGTTCTTAAACGGACTTAAATTGTCTTTGTTTTCTAATTACTGACCATTTAACTCTTTTGACAATTAATACATACTTCATTAATTTGTATAGTTTTCTTTTTTTATGTATATCCAGGAATAAGGTAAAGAAAGTTATCAATTTTTATAAGGGTATTATTGAATTGTATTATTTGTGTTTGCTAATTACTTGTTGATGTAGAAGTGCATGTGTGTCTATGTTTTTATCTATGGTGTATTCTTTTAATAAATTGTTTAAGTTCTTTTAAAAACATTAATTTTCTAAAAGGAAATTTCCATTACATGAAAATATGTAAATAGTCATACTGACGCAAATGAGCATATCACGTAAGAATCTGTAACCGCGAATAAAGACGTATCTAACAATAAATTCACATGATCAATAGGAAAATCTTGAACCATGTTCCAACAAAAAGAATCCTAATAGGCATATTAAATATTACGATTGATGGAAACTTACAGTCAATTAAGATCAATAGATTAATGTTAATAAGACTACATCAAATACACCACATTGAAACAAATCTAATGAACTATACAAACAACTACCCCAAATAGCAGATTCAATAACTACTATGTAATAAGACTTAGAAAATGCACATTTCTTATGGCTAACGTTAATCATTTTGCACTAATATTTTTTGTTAAACTCCTTAATTAAAGCAATTATGTGAGAAACAGTATTTTAGTGTATTAGTGTACAAAATATGTTTAAAATTAAGTTTTTAATATGATTTTATGTTTCATAATATTTTCGATAATTTTTGGTAAAAATAATTATTGGTAATTTTATCATGATTCTTAATAACTTTTATAGTGTGTTTTAAGTTTGTAAATAGGTCTTATAATATTTTCAGTAATTTTTAAAAATATTTTCTTGTCATAAAAATTATATTTGTATCAAATCGAATGAGCTCAGAATTTTTAGAAGTTTGTAATTTTTTTTATGTGTTTTGATGTAAAATAAATATTTATAATATTATTGCAAATATTATGTTTGTAAAATAATTAATTTTGTTGCAATTTTCTATTTTTATGTTTGAAATCTAGTAGAAAAAAGGAGCAAAATGAGAAAAATTAGACAACAGATGCAAAACAAACACTAAAGAAAATTTGAATTTTAATCTCGCCTACTGCGTGTCGTATTTGAAGCTGTCTGATCTCATCACCAGCAAATCTTATCCATCCATGTGTAGCATGCATTCCAAGGGGAAGCTAAGAAGACAAGCCACCAAATAGTTGGGTCCCACTGTGTCAGTGTTAGATTAGGTGCCTTAATGATTAAATGATGTAATAGTTTTAGAGAAATTTAGTCAATAAAGAGTCTATTGTTTATTTTCATATTTCAAATTGTCCTCTTTATATTTATTTATGTGAATACATGATAAGCAAACAAAAGTCTGAGATTATCAGTCCAAACCTTTAAGATCGCATATATGATGGACAAGTTTTACGGAAGACATGAATTTTGAAGTTAATAATCCAAAAGATAAGTTTCGCAATCAAGGGAATAAAGTTGGGCACTTTATTCATAAAAATATTGTTATGTTATTTACATCTTTAATTGGAGATGACTAGTCTTGGTCATTAGAGTTAGATTCTACGAGTAAAAATATTGGTATATTATTATAGGTAACGATATATTCAATCAAGACTAAAGATAAATTGATTTGATTAATAATTATGTTAGTTTAAATCAATTCACTTTAGACAATTATATGTGTTACATCTTAATCCTAAAATGAATTAATGGGTCTGTATTCTTGACTTGTGTCTTTTGATGTATCAAAGGGTGATGTCCTAAATTATATGAAGGTACGAATACCAGTACATTAGAAACGTGACTTTTGATTAACGTAGAATTGCTATTTGTAGATATGGAATCTATAGCTCTATTGTAGAGTTAATGATACTCCCTTATAGGCATTATCTTGTAATTGAAAAACTAGAGCGTTCAACCATTTAAATACATAAGTGTAACCAAATAGTATATTATTTGCTATTGGTTATGAATAGTAAGTATTCTATTAGTGAGATAATAGAACATAAGAAAAAAATAATTAGGATGGTAACAAGGAATTTATCCTTAAGTCGACTATGGATATCCTATGGAGATGTTACAAATCATGATATGTCATGGACAATAAACTAATTGGAGTTTTGTAATTTATATAGTTCAAGAGCACAGGTCAAAGCTTTTAGTAGAGTAGCTTTAGAGTTGATATTAAATATATGTATCGGGGATATGTTATTTTATAATTATTGGAGCGTAATTTGTATATGTCTATTAGGTCTCTTTTGCTAGTTCATAGTATTTTCTATAAAGATATGGCATGTTTTTTCCCACAAATTGATAACTTATGTTATTTATTAGATTGGCTAAAATTCAATAAATTGGATTCAATAATTCATGTTGGTTTCTTGTTTGAATTAATTCAAGATAAACATGTTGAACTATTTAAAATAGATTTTATTTGTATAGGATTATATATATATGACTGTTTTAATTAGATAACTTTTCTATTAGGTTATTTGAATTAAAATTGAGACTCTATAACTGATACCTAGGTCAAACAAATAAAGTAGGATTTATTCATTAGGTTTGGTTTGAATTAATGGGATAAATCTCAGGAGCTAAAAACATGTCAAAGGAGTGCTACTACCACAGACCAATCAACCAAACCTAGTATAGGCAGTCGACTGGACCTGCCATGTTAGTAATCCATGTGCCTTACACATTTTACTATGAAAGTTTATCAAAACTTAAATTTAGAGGCCAAATTTGATAAGGACTAAGCCCCATCTGACCTCTTAGATCAATAAAGAAATTTAGAGAGTATTCTAGAGTGAGAAACTCTGAAACTCCCAGAGGGCTATTGTTTAACATCTTGAACCTTAACTCTTGGTTTTCTCTTGTGGTTGGAGGGAGAGGTTACCTGAGGAAAAACTAAACGATGTGCAACCACCCACATTTCGATTGGGGAAAGAGAATTGCAAAGATGACTAGTTGGTTGAGGCTCTTTCAATAGATTTCTTTAGTTGCGGTTCCTATAGTTTTTGTTCTTCTAACTTCTACAAAAGATCTTTTATTAATTTATATACATAGCATTTCTTACTTGTTTTGGAAAAAAAATTAATTAAAAATTTTTCTAAAAATCCACTAAGTAATCGTTTTCAAACAATTGGTATCAAAGCCATGGTTTTACAAAGTTTTTATAGGTTTGTGATCACGCTATATACATAAATTACATGATCTTAATCTCTCATATGCTTGACTTATTTTTTTAGAGAGTTGGCACTTTAGGGTTTCTATATAATTATATGTTATCATGAGATTATATGATAAATGTTTATTAATTAATTATTGCTAATTAAATTTCTATTTTAACTATTACATTAGTTAGTTAATTTTGTGAGTTATGGTTGTTTAGAGATTTGAATGTGTATTTAGGTTGTTCATACAATTAGATGGTGGTCCATCATCATTGTCTAGGGTTTATTATTTTAAGTTTTGTTTGGAAATTTGTATTAAAATAATTATTAGAAGAAAAGACAAATCTAGAAGATGGAATTGATTGCTAGGCTTTTCTTTTTTTCTATATTTATAAAATTTTCTTGAGTTTTTTAATTGCTCTTAAAATTAAAACTACAAAAATAATGAAGAAAAGGCTTCTCGGATTCTAGATTGCGATGGGTCAGTCAACCAAGATATATATAGTGCGGTCGACCATGAGGCAGTAGGAAGCCATTTTTAATTATTTTGTGAGGTTTTTCTTTTATAGAACAATTTTGTGAAAAACAAACAAGATTTTTTGATAACCAAAGAATAAAGTTTGATCTATATGACATTAAAATTGAAGACGGACACATGAAGAAGGATATTACTAGAAGATAAAAGATGAAGAATTGATAAAATATTTTGATTACTTTTTATAATCTTTATTTTTTTCTCTCTAGGGTGAAACCATAATATTACTGTTATTTATTATATTGTTTCTAACTTTGCTTGTTGCATTGCTTGTTTGAATTATAATATGTTTCACCATGTATGTTGATAACATGTCTTGTAGAATAGAGAGTGCCACTCATTAAAAAATTTTTGTGTATGTTAACATAAAACCTTAATTTCTAAAATATTGAGTGGTGGAAGATTTCTAAAGAAAGGGTCTATGGCCTCCATTATTGGTCTATAGATAGCACATGATGGTTCTGACCCTAGAAAGGAATGCATTATGTATTTGGTTGATCTCCGAGAGCATAATTTGCTTTAGTATGTTTTATCGTTGTTCACCCCTAGGTGTCACTTATAAACCGTGGATAAAATAGTTGAAACGATGGTTAAACACTCAAAATTAATTTTATTATTAACCTCCCCTAGGAGCTCTATTAATAAAGTTAATGGCTAAAGAAACTGATTATTAATACATGTTAGATCAGTGGGTCTTGAATGGTATATATTAATCGAAGAGGATCCATGTTCCTAATTGAATTTGTGAGGTCTCCCCTAGGCAGCTTATTGAATTCTGAATTAGGAATTATTATTGTAAGATTGTGATTTTTCAAGGTTTTGACACACAAGCACATTGTATACTTACTTGTTTGTGTTATCTTACTAAATTGTAATTAAATGTTTGCTTTTGTTTAATATATGAATTTTTATCATCTTATCCTTTGAGAAACTAGAATTTGTGCTAACCACATCATGTCCTCTTGCACCTACTGGCAAATCCATTAATAACAAATCTAAATGTATGATCACTGGAAGGATGCAAATGATTAAGCCTGCTGCTATACCATGGCTAGCATGAATAACATGCTACAGACTCAACTTGAAGAGCATGAAATTGCTCGACAAATCGTGGGTAATCATGAGGACATGTTTGGAGGTGAAGCATTGACAAAGTGACAAAGGGCTCTTAGAAGCTTCTCAACTGCAAGCAAAAACAAGGGATGCATGTGAAGGAGCATATGATGTTGGTCATGGGTTATCTCACTAAGGCTCAAACTTATGGAGTTGACATTAATGTTGAGTCACAAATGACTATGGTCATTAAGACTCGTTCTAAGGAGTTCATCCATCTTAGAGCTTCATATAACTTAAGCAATAGATAGGATGTGCCCTTAACTAAGTTGATAAAGAAGTTTTAGGAGTTTGAAAACTTAATGTCATGCCCCGGAGTACAAGAGGTGACATGATGAGATAATTAATTAAATTAGGTGAATTTTTAATTAAAAGTTAATAATATTAAGAAATAATTTAAGGATTAAAATGTGATATTTTTAAAATACTTTTAAACAAACATTTATAATGATCAAACAAATATTATAAGAACAAAATGAAATAAAATATTAAAGAAAGAGGAAACACGGGTTGGGTCCTACCAACCCACAACTTATGCATACACATAGTATTGACAATATTTAAATTACAACCACAGTCCAAAATAGAAAGAAGGATTTAAAATAATACATGCCTTGATTGATTTATACAATAACCTACTCAGATCTTCTATTGCTCGCTAGTCCAATCTATGGACCCTTTGTCAATCCTAAGTCGAAATCCACCTAGAGGGAGGGAAAGATTTAAAAACAAATAATAAGTGAGTGAAAAGGTTAGTAGGACTATGTTTTAAAAACAGATAAATACTTTAAATATAGAATTTGTCTTTCAAAGAAATGAATTAGAAACAGGGTTAAAGAAATAAATAAATAAATAAATTCATTTAAACCACTCTTATCAAAACTGTTTGTCCATAAAGTATCTTTTTATCTTTTCTAAGCAAACCATAATATTCACCACCGAAGTGGCCCAGTTAGGTTTCAAGACTTGTCCCTAAGGTCGCACACTACACGACTCGATCTTTAATATGGCATCATCACCATATATATACCTTTCTATAATTATTAAAATCTCATTTTACCAAGTATAATCATTTACATTCATTATATGGTTTATTATGAAAAACACCTCATTCTATTGTTCATGAAAATAACCAATAAAATTCCATTTTTTTTTTCAATCCATCATTGAAACATTTTGTTAAAGTTCCTTTTGAGGCCAAAAAACATTTTTAAAACTAGGTTACTAAGAAAAGGGGTAGAAGTCCTACCTCAATTCTTGTGTCGATGTCCCATATCATAGTCGCGGTCTACTATACGTTAGCTCCTTGGAATCACAAACAACCTTAAATAGGAGCTAGGTTCATTAGTATCTATCTTAAGATATCATACATTGCTAAACTATTTCATGGTGTCCTAGTGTATCATTTGTGTTTATAAAATCATACTGTAATGTTAAAATCTCAATCAAAACGGTGAAAACAGGCAAAAAAGAACAAATTTTTACTATGCCTGATAGGCCTGCCAGTCTCCTTGGTTCAGCCTACCGAACTAAAATCAGGTTCAGTCTGCTGGAATTTTCCAGGTTTGGCCTACGGTACGTATGAGTCTGACCTGCTGAACTCATGAATCTGGCCTATCGAACTAAATAATTCTAGAATTTTCTAGAATCTAGCCTCGGCCTCCTTAGCCTAATTCCTCATTTCAACCTGTTTTTCTTAATTCCCAAGCATGAAAAATACTCATAGATGATAGAAAATCATAATAGAACATTCCTAAACTAGTTTAAACAAGATTTGCATAAGAAATCCAAAAAAATCCAAAAATAAGGAAAATAGAGAAAAATGAAAAATCTTGATTTAAATTCATTTTTAATCAAACCAAGCTTAGATTCTAAATGTTTTAGGTTCCTCTAATTTAGATCAAAGGTTTTCTAAGCTTAAATGAACTTAGATTTTAAAATACAAAGAAAATTGAAAAATTTAGAAAAATTTTAAAATTTTAAAACTAACCTTGGATTTAAGCTTTAAATTGTGTTTTTGATCGTCCAAACATATTTTCAAGTCTCCAATCCACTAAATACCGAAGCTTGGGTTTGATTTTTGAATCAAAATTGAGAGAGGAAGAGAGGGAAAGAGAGGTAGTGAGAGAAAGAGAGAGGACGAGAGAGTGAGAAAGGGAAAGCATGAGAGAAAGAAAGAGGGAGAGAGAGTTTAAATAAACAAAAAAGGGGAAGCAAAAACCTATAAGAGAAACCGTACTGCCCAAGGTTTTGAAAAGGACGTGGTTAGTATTTAACAAATTGTTTTATTCTAAAATTCATAATACAAATGAAAATAAATTTAAAAATATTTTAAAATTAAGCTGATTAGAATATCATTACTAAATATTTAGATTAAAGGTAAATCTTAGTTTGGCACACTAATACACTATTTTACACACTAATATCACTTAATTAAATTTCAGGGTGTTACAACTCTCCACCCTAAAAGAAATTTCGCCTTCAAAATTTACAAATCAGCTCAGAAACAAAACAAATGTGGATACAACTCTCGCATGGTCAATTGCAAGTCCCAAGTGGCTTCATCAATCCCGTGATGTTGCCACACGACCTTCACTAATGGTATATCATGACGACACAAGTTGTTCACTTTCCAATCAATAATCTGAGTTGGCACCTTCTCATATGTTATGTCTTCCTGAATCTACACATCATGGAATGAAACTATCTTGTTTTGCTCCGGCAGACACTTACAAAGCATCGACACATGAAATACGTCGTGAAGATGAAAAAGTTCAGGAGAAAGGTTGAGTCGATAAGCAACTACACCAACATGTTGAGTAACCTCAAATGGTCTAACATACCTCGATGGAAGCTTACCACTTATTTCGAATCGTGTGATGCCTTTGCGAGATGATACCTTCAAGAGAACAAAATCTCCTACCTCAAATTCCAAGGGTCGATGTCTTCTATCTGTATAACTCTTCTGTCTACTCTGAGCTGCCTTCAACCATTCAGAGATTACGACGACCTTCTCATTACTGTCACAAATCTCATTTGGCCTGAGAATAATCCTGTCTTTTGGTTCTACCCAACATACTGATGACCGACACGGTCGTCCATACAGTGCTTCAAATAGTACCATGCCAATGCTTGCTTAATGGCTGTTGTTGTATGCAAACTCTACCAAATGCAAGTACTTCTTTCAGTTTTCGTCGAAGTCTAACGCATATGCACGTAACATATCTTCAAGAATCTGAATAACTAGCTTAGATTACCTATAGGTCTGAGGATGAAATGTCGTGCTGAATTCAAATCTATACCCAAAGCCTTCTAAAAGCTTCTCCAGTACTTGGCATTGAACCTGGTGTCTCTATCAAATGTGATAGACAACAGCACTCTGTGCAATCTTACTATGTTCTATAGGTACAATTCCTCAAGAACTCTCCTCGAACATGTCAACCTGAATGGAATGAAATGGCAATTTTGTTAACCTGTCGACCATGACCCAAATTGCATCGTGCCTTGCTTTGTCCTCGGCAATCCGGTAAGAAAATCCATCGTCACGTGCTCCCATTTCCATCCTAGAATAGGAAGAGGCTGAAGTTGACCTGCTGGCTTCTGGTGCTCGACTTTCACCTGAAGACAAGTCGAACACTTGGTCACGTATTCTCGAACATCTTTCTTCATACCTCTCTACCAATATTGCCTCTTCAGATCACGATACATTTTCATGCTGCCTAGATAAATGGCGAACTAAGACTTATAGGCTTCATCCATTACGGCCTTCATTACTTCATTGATTGCTGGAACTGCCAGACACTCCCTGAAGTACAATGATCCATCGGCATGTATCCTCCATTCTTCAAATTGTTCTTCATTTTGAATTCACGTCCAGATATCCCGCAAATGCTAGTCTCGCCACTGATTCTGTTTCACCATCTGAATGAGAGTTGGGGCAAATCCAATGAAATGAAATTGTGTGTGGCGCCATAATTGATGAGGACCACCACTTCTTGCCCCTTAACCATCCTTTTAAGCTTCATGGTTCGAGGGGATGTTAAACCCACGACTGAATTTAGAGTGATTTCAGCTACCTCCTCTGGTTCTCCTCCCTCAAATTCTGTAGTTTCAAGTTCCTCTTCCAAACATGGTTCTTGCTCACACTCATATCCTTGAATAATCAGCACCTGTAATTCACGTTTGGGGTAATGATGACCAGGCGAATACTTCCCATCACATCTATAACAAAGTCCCTTCTCTTGTTTGAGCTAAATCCCAGCATCAATCAATCTCCTAAAAGGAATTGTGGCCCCCATCGTTGGCTTTTCTGCCATTACTTGTTGTTTTGGAGGTCCAATCATTGAGTTTTTTTGTGGGTTGTAATTAGAACTATTTGGCTAGTCCAGTTTTTGATTGGGTTGGTTTGAACTTTGTTGACCTTTAATTGATTTTTTTTCTTCAATACGTTGGGCCATGTCCATTATTCGGCCCAACCCTTGACGTTTCAAGACCCTTACCTCAACACGAATGTCTGCCTGAAGTCCATTGATGAAGGCGCTCTCTAGCACCTACTTTGAAAGTCCACCAGTGACACCACAAGCATCTCGAATTAAAGGCAGAATTCTCGGACTGTGGAATCCTATTGAAGGGTGAGCAATTTTTGGCATTGATTTCCTTCTTTGGTCGGCCTGAACCTATCCATAATCATCCCCTTCAATTCCGACCACCCTCGCACTGCGCGTCACCCATCTTCACATTGAAACCAGGATAGCGCCTCTCCATCCAAACTCACCACTACAACTTCCAGCTTCTCATGCTTGCTTAGACGATTGAGTGCGAAGTATTGTTCAGAGCAAAACACCCAGCCGTCTGGATTTTGGCCATCGAAAGTCAGCATCTCCACTCGCTGAGTTCGATATTCCATCCGTCCACTGCCCTCAACTTCCTCGCGCTGATCTGGCATCTCCCTCTGAAATCTTGTCTCTCCGTTTCTTGGCGTGAACACTGACTGATCCGGTGGTAAGTTCATCATCTCTGGTGATACTCCAGATGCACCCCCGCCGTAAGGTCGCTTCCTTTTCGCTAACTCAGCCAACAATTTTGCCATTGCTTCCTAATCGGCCAATTTTTTAACATCCGTCTTGATTTCCTCAAGTTCTCGTTGGAGAGCTTCCTTTCCTGCCTCCATTTTCTCCGTTCGCTCCTCAAGTTTCTTCGTTGCAGCGGCCATTCCTGATTATCAAAACGGCTCTGATACCAAGTTAATGGGCTCCGATACAATGAGATTAATGTATTAGAAATTTGTGAATTGAAAAGAAATTGAAAAGATCACTATTTATTGAATTTGCTGTAAGAAAATCAAGTGAGGATAGAGGCTTGTCGAGAGAGCCTTGCACTCCACAATAGAAAAAAATAAATGAAGGAAATAACAGTGATCATGCCTCCCCCCAAGCTCCCCTGCTTCAACTCTTATTCTTTTTCCCTAACCGAAAGCACACCTCCCCATGCTCAACAATCTGCCCAGACGAGGTGTCCCTCAGCTCCTCCCTACAAACTCAGAATATTAGTCTACTTCATGTGGTAACCACCTCTTCCTGGCCCCTCTTCCACGTCAGCTTCTTATTTTCCAATCACTATCCTTGTCAGCTCTTTAGCCAACTCAGCTTTCCCTTTAGTCCCTCTTCTAGCATATGTAAATCTGATTGGAGGCCTAATTGAATCAGTTGTATCATCATTTTCCTGAATTTAGTCTACAATGGTTATACTTGCAATTCCATTTTTGTTTTTTTTTGTTTTTTGTTTTTTGTTTTTTGTTGTTGTTGTTGTTGTTGTTTTTAAGATATAAGGTGAGATGTCCGGCGAACATGATGGTCTCATTGTGGATGGCCCAAAAAGGAAAGAGGAGGTCCAGCTAGCTGATCAGGAAACATGTGAGAGTTATGCTTGCAGAAGCCAAGAAAACACTATCCCAATGATCGCTAGTGATAAAGATAAGCAACTGCTAGGTGAACTGGAGGCAGTAAAAATTAACATACATGACACCAAAGGAAAACATCAAAACAAAAAGAACCTAAGTATACAAAAGGTTCGAGCGATCATGCTACGAAATGAAGATTTCAAAGATTATTTTAACCCAACGGAGTTGTCAATTGGCCTATTCATGCTGCCAATTCTAACTTATGCAAAAGGGAACTCAAGCTTAAGCTAGCAAAACATTTCATTAAAAAATAAGGCAGAACAGCGGACACGTTACTCCAGGAAATTAAGAGTGGGATTGAGGACATAAAGGAGTTATTTGATGAGAAGGTAACTCAGTCTTATAGCAGTGATGATTTGTTAAGGTTGGTGCTCTTGGATGGGTGTGCAATGCTGGGGTTCATCGACAACTATGAGCATCAGACGTTAAACATATTTGACATTAGTAATGATCAAGCATCCTTGATTCAGCAGGATTTGTTTTTGCTACAGAACCAAATACCCTTTCAAGTCCATGGCATGTTGATGCAGTTCAACGGGGAAGTGATCACAAGAGCAAGTGTGTTTTTTGATAATCGTTTGGTACAAAGCTTTCTCAGATTTATTTCTATGCGTAGTATTGTTACAAAGGACTCTACAGGCTGGCACTTTTGGAAAAATTCAATTTATCATGAGTGTTGAAATATGAAAGGGCCGGATCACCTTCTTGACCTTTACGGAAGAATGCTCACAACTAGTAGGCATAATGATAATTCTCCTCCCAAATCAGAGAAGCCCCAAGATTTCATTTGTGAACATTGTTCTTGTTTCAAACGTGGAATCTGTTTTTTGGAGGAGTTTACAACATCGATAAGGCTCTTCTCACATGAACGACATGTTCCCCCTCTAAATTGGAGAAACAATATGCAGTCTTTTCGCAATGTTCAAGAACTTAAAAACTGCAGGCGTAAAGTTTGAGCCAACTGATTCTTTAGCAGACATATCATTCCATGCTCAAATCTTTACTGCAGGTCGACTTAAGCTTCCCACATTAGTTGTAAATAATTCGACATCGAGCATGTTGTTGAATCTGGTTGCCTATGAGATGTGCTTGCTTAATAATGAAATTGACTGCTACAATCCTGCTCATAAAAACAACTGTTGGGTTACTTCTTACATAAACTTGCCAGATGTGCTAATTGATAATGAGCAAGATGTAAAGGACCTAAGGGCAGCAGATATTCTTCGGAACGATCTCAGTAGCGATATTGAAGTGGCTCAATTGATCAATATTATAGGCTCCTATATCTTTGCGCCATCCAAGGGCACATATAAGCGTGTCAAGTACGGCATAGAAAAGCATTACAGAAGGAGCTTCGCAATCTGGATGAATCAATTCTTCCATTCCCATTTCAGTAGCCCATGGAGTGGTCTGGCTCTTCTTGCTGCCATAGCGGTACTTGTACAAACTGCTCTTCAAACTTGGTATGCTATCAATCCAAAAAAGTAAAAGGTACAGAACATGCGAATCCCTCAAGAAAAAAAAAATTGCTTACTTTATT
Organism: Artocarpus hirsutus; assembly: GCA_946598075.1. Lineage (NCBI taxonomy): Eukaryota > Viridiplantae > Streptophyta > Magnoliopsida > Rosales > Moraceae > Artocarpus > Artocarpus hirsutus. The sequence continues at coordinate 55,574 of CAMOHE010047670.1, forward strand.
TTGAATATATCAATTTAATAATCAGTTCTATCAAAATTGCTACTTGACACTTTTTTTGTGTGTGGAAGGATTCACAATTTGATTCGGGATACAAAGGGTCGAATATACAGACTCTACCTATGTATGTTTGCATTTGCCGAATGCAGAATGGAATTGTCAGGTCCGAGTGACGATTTCCCCCAGGAAGATCTATCAAAATTATCAACACGAGATAGCAATTCTGTTCAAATTTTTGGCCCTAATTTGTCGAAGCGTTTGGATATTTGTCTTCAAATGGTATGCGTGTACTGAGTGATTAAATTTTATGAATCTTGTGATGCAAGGAAAATTGCTTCTTGACAACTAAATTTGAGCTGAAAAAGGTGTTGCTTTTGATAGCTACTTAAAGCGAGTTACAGCTATTAAAATAAAATTTACTTTAATTTAAATCAATTTTTTTTTTTAAATAACGGTACAGGGAGGGTGGCTTTAATGCATGTATGTGTACGTGTGTTTGTTTGTATGTGTGTGTCTGTGTATGCTATAGAAAAATATATTTTTGACTTTTGAGCATGTGTAATATATTTTTTAGTTATAAAGTTGTTTTTTTTTTTTTTCCATATAATTGGCACAAGAAAAAACATATAAAGAATAGAACTTTTTAATAAAACAATGCTTCGAGTGAAGAGGTAATTGTATTTGACAAAATAATGACATATAATCTGTCTATTTATTTTTTTCATTTCATAATTATGTAAATAATTAAAATGGTCTCTCATTTCTTAAACAGTAACACTAGTACTGGTTATAATATAGCGATGATGTAGAGTAAATTGTACTATTATATCTTGAACTATTTGTTTTTTGCATAATGTATCTTAAACTTTTAATGTTAGCATAATATCTTTGAATTTTGAAATTATTTGCAATTAAAATCTAATATTTACTTTTAATTTCTGTTTAGCACTATTTTTCATATGTTAAACTTCAAATTTTTCTTAACATAATGAGCTCCATCCTTAAAAAAATACTTACATGTGAATTTCATGATCAAAATTGTCTATATTCTTAACACTTATTAACTAATAGACTTCAGTTGTCAATGATTTTAAAATTTATGGTTTATTTTGTCAAAATTAAAAGTTTAAAATCCATTATGTAAAATATGAATAGTTTAAAATGCAACAATATAATTTATTCTAAGAGGATATATGAGCACAAACAAAATTTTCCACCCTCCGCATATGCAAATCTTGAAGCACGCACATATTAGGGTATGTTTGGTTCAAGTATTCTTTGAACTTAATAGACTCAAATTTAGATTAAGTATCAATAATCCTTCGAATATATGTTTATTTCCCCCAATATCCGAATCATTTGAGTATCAAGAATCCAAGTTTTTAGAATTCTTATCCCCTTAAACTTTTGATACTCGGATATCTTTGTTACAGTAAAAACTAAAATTCTCTCTTTTATATTAAAGAAAAAAAAATCATTTCTTTATTTGATATCTAATTGAGATTATTCTTATTTCATTGTGTTTCTAATAAAGAGAGGAATAAATCAAGATCTATATTGCATCTTTTTTAAGATTATTAACATTAAGATTTTATTAGATTTATTAATAAATACAAAATTATCTTCATTACTTTTTCAAACACAAATTTCAATTTTATTTCATACTCAGATTAAAACTTAAATGTACAGCCAAACGTCGATTCAAATAACAATTCAAACTACTAACTCAAATCTTAATTCAAATCATACTAACTCAAATTAAATCACTAATTCAAATCTATTCACCAAACGGACCTTTGTACATGTTTTTTTCCAGTCAGGGAATGCGAACATGCTCTTTTCTTTAATATCATTTTCCTCTTTGGATTTTAACATTGTATTATGCTCTAACTGCACTCTGTTTTCTAACATGCCGCGTTCTTGCAAAGAAAACTTCCGTAGAAAGTAGATAGAATGAATATTGATATAACAACAAGCAAATACAAAGATCTTTAGCCAAAAAAAATAATAAATGGGGAAGTTTATGATGGAGAATGAATTTATTCTCCACTGGTAAAATATGAGATTTCTAAATTTGAATCCATGGTGGAAAAAAGAAGAAACGCTAACTTAAAATAAGATCTACCATGTATAAATTAAGGCCTGATTATAATTTTTATCTTTAAACATAAAATTATAAAAAAAAAAAAGAACATATTTGATTGAGTACTTCCTCCACCATACACCATGCTCACTGAGCCTAGAGAGAGCGAGCTTCCAATCGAAGTTGGGGACGGAGACGTAATGGAGCTCGTCATCTGTGCAAATCAATGGCTCCTCTGGAATCTTGACGGCGCCGGTGTTGAAAGCTCTCAGACTAAACGACGCTGTCGAGGATGACGGTGACAGAACATGGCGCATCGCGACAGCGCGTGGGAGCATAGAGTTTGGCATCGGAGACCAAATGGCGGACGAAGAAAACAAAAATGGCGCCCGAAGAAGTAATGATTGAATATCAGACTGGATTGTCATCATTTTTGTTGGTGAAAATTCAATAATAGTTACAACACCATTCTCTCTCTTTCTTTCTTCTTTTTCTCTCTCTAGAAAACCAGCTGTTGCCTCCCGTTTGAACCCGGCCACCGTGAGCCGAGATCCCCTTCTTGGCGGGGAGCTCGTAAGGTGGTGGCAAGGTTCGCCGAAACACCGAATCATCTGCCAGGCTCCACTGCCAAATCTCTGCCGCTGAGTTCTGTCTTCTATCATCGTCATCGACAGAAGCTAGCGGTGGCTATGGAGGATTTCTTGACTCCCTTTTTCTTTTTTTTTTTTTTTTTTTTTTTTTTTTTTTTTTTTTTTTTGAGTTAAGGGAGAGGAAGATGGAGGAAAGAGTTGTTGAATTCTTTTGATTCTATTTTTATCAATATGTACTCATCATTTTAGCACCGTTTGATTAAAGTTTAACGGCTCTTATTTGCGTTCTCTACCAGTGCACTTAACATTGTTTTTCCCATAACAAATATATGAATAAAATAGAATAAAATAAAAATATCCTATATATTACTACATGCTCTAGTAAATATAATACCACTATTGACCCAGATGCTACGAGACTTGTGTTGTTGTGTGTATGTAGTGTGACATATAACTACGTAATACCACATAACATAAAACATAAATATACTTAACATAAGGTGAGTTTAAAGTATAATTAACACTATTTAGGATTGTACATACCATAAAATAAAATATAAGCATCACGTGGCATAAACATAACAGAGCATTGATATATAGCATATCATAGTGTGGCACGTAAAGGTATACAATGACATGATATCACATAATATAACATATCATACATAGCATGATATATCATTGATCATATATTTCATAATGTTCATAAATCATATATAAACCATGTCAATTTAAAACCACAGTTTTCATGTTATAGACCATGTTTCTATTTACCTAGATTTTGAGTTGATTGGTTTTTAATTATATCTCGTTCATCCTATAGTCCAGGAAGCATCTCGAGAATGGTCCTAGAGGGACTTTGGATGGTTATGAATGTTTTTTGAAGATTTTCATATGCTAGAAATGTTGTTCTGGACCCTATTACTCCAGTTTGTCTCATCTCAATTCGTGTGCATTTAGTATTTGATGATTTCTAACAAAGTGGAATAGGTTTGGAGGGAGGGCACCATTGCATTTAGATGATCAAAACAAGTCAGGAATTGATCTCGAATCATCAATCAGAGGTCGAGAGCACGAAACCAAAGGCTCACTTAAGCCCTGCCACCCACAACAGTCTATGCGATAGCTTCAGTCGTTACAAAGCAATGGTGTTTTGGCTCCTAGTAGTTCTCAACCTCCTAAGTTCAATGGTGTGGTCAATTTCAGCAAAACCATCCAACAATTGCTCAGATAGAAACTCCAACAGTAACGGTGATGAGAGAGTTCGATCTCGGCTTTTTGACTAAGATATTATGAAATTGACTATAACAACCCTACATGTATGGCCATTATTTAACTACTTAAACATTCATTTATTTGGCTTAGATAATTTTATGAAACATATTTTAACTATTTTAAAACTTTAACTTTGCTAATCAATTCAATTTAAAACTATTTTTAGTTTTTTTGTTGCTACAAAAATGGTAACATTTATAGTGGTTTTAAAGTCATCCAAAACATACATATTACTAAAGTCATACAATTTTTTCATATTATCAAAAGAGGCATAATAAAATAAAAAAGCTAAGTGTAGAAAATAAAACACGTGATATCTATTTCTCATGTTTTCACTCTAATCGACCGTCACTTTGCCACTAGTCTATCAAGTATTACTTACAGATTGCTTACCTACACTATGAACACTTTTGGATGAGCTTTTGCTCAGTAAGTAGGAACTTAACTCACAAAATATTTAAAATAGCATATAAAAATAATATGCAAATGTGCTGTTCATGCTAATCTTATCTTATAATTTTATCGAGCTTGAGTGGTCGTATTGGATGCATGCGATTATTGGGAAGTTAGGGTTTGCAAGGTCCCAACCATGCCATGATCTAATTTATTTTTAATTGTGTATTTAAATCTTAAGACTCCCCTAGGGCGAAAGGTTGGTACGATTCTACAATTTAATTCATTCTTAAGGGCTTCACTAAACTAACTAGTGCGTATGCAGTATGGCATAGCATTGCATACTTCAACATAAAATTTAGCCATGTGTCGCTACTTAGTAAGAATATGAACACATTTAGTTTCAAATTATTTGTACTGTGGGTGAGATTCCTATTTATATGTTTTCTTATAGTATGTTTTTCTATTTGCCAATAATTTCTTATCCTTTATCGGAAATAATTCTAAATAAAACACCCATTAAGAGTATGTAAGAAAAACTTTATTTATGCTATTTTTAATTCATCATAATCGTAAGAATTTTGATCATTATTTTAGATCATAATTTCTTTTATCAAAGGATCATAAAAATTGTTATTTCTGTTACAAGGATTAATTGCTTAAATCCTCATCAAATTTGGTTTTCCTTAATTATCCTTAATTTGTGTTAAGATTGATAATTAATTAATTAATTATCTTATCATTACTAAGTCTATATGACTTCAATTAACTAAATTAGAAATAACATAACCTTATGGTTCTTGAACTAAGTTCTAATTAACCATGTTCCTAATTCATTTTGTGGGGTAGTAATTGGTTCTAAGCCATTAAGCACACCCATAAGTGATCCTAAGGCGTTCTATAGATCGTATCATTAAAACTTTTAGCCAAGTGGCTTTTTGGACTAAGGTGGGCATTGAACCCATGTCTAGCATCATAATACCAAGAATCTAGCATATTGGCTTTTCATGGTTGCCGTTTTAATGTTCATTTGAAAACTATTAAAAGTTATCGTTTTATCTTTTGGAAACTATATCCTTATAACTCAAAGTTTTGTATCAAAATCACACTTTAAAATATCATCTGAGACTTGTAAAACACTAAATCTTAGGCTCATATAGTACATCTTGAGTGTTATAATTCTTACATTGTCGAAAAATAGAATTCTATTGCTCAGCAAACATTATTTACAGAAATTAGTATTGGGAGGTATTCTTTGGTTAGTTTTCAAAAAGTTACTGCCAAATTATATGTTAAAGATAGTTTTCCTTTAAAGTTTTTCTTCATGGAGGTTACTTGTTTTAAATACTGGGTTTAAGAACTTTCATGCTTATTTAAAAATCTCATTCTATCTTTAGCATATTCATCTTTTAGTTATTTTTTGCATACTTTACCGATTAAAAAGGTTTTGATGGCTTTTATCAATCCAATTTAAACTCCATCTTAGAGAAAGATTTTCACAAAAGTTTCTTCATGAAAGTTGTCTATCCTATTGAAATCTAAAAGCTTCGTGTTATGCAAACATTGCAATTCAACCTCGAAACGACCCAAAATTATGAAAAGTTGTTTTGGCCCAAAAATGTTGTTTTTGGATAGTTTTCAAAAATTATTCCTAACTGTATTTTAGAGGCAGAATTTAGGAAAACTTTCTTCATAAAAGTTGTTTGCCATCAAGATCTTAAATTTTGTGTTTAGTGAAAATTGTAATTCGGACCCAAAACGACCTGAAACAGCTAAAAATCATGGCTGCTTGTTGGAGACAGTTTTGGATAGCAAGTCAAAATAGCTTTTGGCAGCTTTGATAGTTTTTGAAAAATTGCCTGACAACCCATATTAGAGTCAAAACTATTGTTTTATATAGTCACAGAGTTTTGTTCAAAACATTAAAAGCTAAAAGTCATGTATTTGCAAAAAGTTTGAAATCAGACTCTAAGGCTTCCATTTTTGCGTCCAAAGTTTGTAGAAAATTTTTCCATCATATCAAACATACATAACA
>CAMOHE010047671.1:3091-63561 GCA_946598075.1 Artocarpus hirsutus
TTAGGCCTGACTCACACTCTCAACTTTTATAAAGCCCTCTACCAATTTCTTTATTTTGAATTCAATAAAAAAAAAAAAAAAAAGATATGGACACTTACACGCGCGCGGATATATATATATATATATATTTATATTTATATAATATATATTTTTAAAAGTATACATATGTACGTTATTATAGTTTGGATTATATAATATGTATCCGTTTGTCTTCTTTTCGAATTGATTTTGTATATAAAAATTTTATTTCTAACATTTTAAAGCTTTTTTTAATAAAAGAATGAATATTTCCTTTATACTTTAAATGAGATGGTTAATAATAATAATAATAGGAAGTGAAATCAACAACTAATTCTTTCGGCAATGAAAATAATTTAATGCTCAGGGGCAGGTACGGGGATAACTAACCTTGCTTCATTTTACACTCATTTGCCAATTTTGCTAATAACATTCCTCTAATTTGATTTAATTAGAAGATTTTTTTTTTTCTTGGCCATTAAGTTGGAGTGCTAGCCCGCGTACGTGTATATGTATAGTTGGAAATTTTAATATATTTAACGCTGCGGAAGAACTAAAAAAGAACATTATTTTTCCATTAGAAAAATAACATTATTTGAGAACCACAAAATAATATTAATGTTAATACTATTTTTTTGCTAGCATTTTTTTTTTCAAGAAGCTAGTAATTAAAAAACAATTGCTCAATAGTACCATATATAAATGCATGTATATATTCAGTCAAACAGAAAATATAAGATAAATGCGCATGATTAACAAAGCCATATACCCAAGTTTCTATAGCTAGGTCAGTCTAGTAAATATCATATAACTGTATCATTTGTTTCACCGGTTCACATCAGAGTTCAAACCTTTTTACTATAAATGTTTTCTCTCATAAAAATTTAAAATTATTTTTAAATCTATGAGCCAAATGGATACAAGTGGGCTTAATTTTTTTTTTTTAAACGTGTTTTTAAGCAATAACAGAGCTAGACTTCTACTCAACAGAAGCATACACAAATTTATTTCTTCAAGCGTACCCTACAATAAAAATGTATACAATGTAATGAGTCGCCGTATATGCAATTTATAGTGGGGGCATGCACAAAATTTATCGTCGTATTGTTACATCGATTACTTTAGCACCGTAACGTCTTGTTACTCGAACATTGACTCAATGCATTTTTTATATCCCTTCTTATCTTAAAAAAGTAAAAGCACTTTGCATCCTTAAACTGATAACAATCTTTTGGCTAACCTAACCTCTTTTATCTCGTAAGACCAACAAAAGATAATATAAGAATGTTCACATGCCGTTGACCGACTACACTTTTCGATCTAATATTAGGCCCTGACTTACCCTCCCAACTTTTACAAAACCCTCTACCAATTTATTTATTTTGAATTTAGAAAAAAAAAAAAAAAGATAGGGACACTTACACGTGCACGGATAAATTTATATAGTGTACTTTTTTAAAAAAACATATATGTGAACGTTATTATAGTTTGGATTATATAATATTTATCCATTTATCTTTTTTTCAAATTGATTTCATATATAAAAATTTCATGTCTAACATTTTAAAAATTTTTTTTAATAAAAGTGTTAGGGTTTTTGTTTTGTGTTGGCATATTAACAATATTATTCAAGAAGTTCAAAAATCAAATGCATAATCTAGGTCAAGGATAATTCAAATAGAAGATAATGATAAAGTTTTGAAGAGAAAATCCTAGTTCAAATTGGATTCAATCTTAAAATTTGAAAAGGATTCAATTTTAGTTCTTTTAAAAAGAGGAGATTGTGATTGACTTCGAGGATGATTTATGGAGATATCCTACGAGATTTAAATAAAAAATCGTAGCAAAAATCGTCCAAATACACTTGAGAAAATCGGATCAAGATCTTAACAGATAAGGTTGTTTCAAAGTCGCTACTTTAGATAATAACTTCGAATTTGAAATGATCAATCCGAGACCAAATTGAGGTTTTGGAATGAGCTCTATATAAACCTCACTTTCCAAAGTATTTAGCACGTCCAGAGAGCTTGGTTTGCAAGGAGGCTTTTAGAGCAAAGTCTTAGCATTCTTTGGAAGAAGAAGAATAAATTTTTAGAGGAAAACACTCTACATTTAGAAGGGATTCAACATGTGTAGAATTGAAAGATGAGTAGTGTTCACTGGATAGATCCATCTAAGAGTTGCATCTTAGAGGCAGCATTCAAAAGAGAGGGAGTCTTGATGTTGTATAAGTCCAATTAGTGATTGTAATGTTTTCTGTCTTAGTGGATTATTCAATAGTTGGGTATGGCCCTAGGGACGTACTAACGACCGAACCTCGATAACAATTACCTATATTCTTTATTTACTTTTTGTCTTTGTTAAATTTAATAAAATTTGATAAATTAAAAACCAAATCTATTCAATTGGTACTAGACAGGATCACTAACTCTTGTTTGGTGAGATTTTGGAGAAAAGATCTTGTTTTTATAGGCAATGGTACTTCTAAGAGAAGGTGGATCAATTACATGCCCTCTACTACTAAATGGATCAAACTATTCCTACTAAAAAGCACCAATGAGAGCTTTCATCAAGACCATTGATGAGAAGGCATGGCATGTTGGCTTGTTAGGTTGGACACATCCTACCCAAATTGATGATGAGAGGAACAAAACCTTGAAACTTGAACAAAAGTGGTTTGCTGAGGAAGAGCAAATATCAATTCTAAAGTTTGAAATGTAATTTTCAATGCAGTCAATGCCAATCAATTCAAGCTCATCTCAACTTGTAAATCTGCAAAGAAGGCATGGAATATTTTGCAGACTGCCCATGAAGGAACCTCTATTGTCAAACTATCAAAAATCCAGCTACTTGCCTCAAGGTTTGAGAATCTTAGAATACATGGGAATGAGACAATTGTTGACTTTTATTCAAAACTTTGTGATATAGACAACGAAGTGTTTGTTCTTAGAGAAAAATATTCCGACACCAAGCTTATTAGAAAAACATTGAGATCACTACTGGAGAGGTTTTCTTATAAAGTCATTGCAATTGAACAAGCCTGTGATGTTCAATAAATGAAACTGGATGAATTGATGGAGTCACTACAAATCTTTGAGATGAATAGGAAGCAGAATAAGAAAGAGAAAAGCATAGCTTTTCAAGCCAAAGTTCAACAGTCCATTGAAAAATATGATTCTAATGAGACAGATGACACAGATGATTCTCTTGCCTTGTTGACCAAGAATTTCAATAAAATTTTGAAGAAGCTAAATCGAAAAAATAAATCCATCACTTTTGGACAACCAAATTTTTTTTTGAAAAACAAGGACTCCCCTAATGCATTTGAATTCAAGATGAAAAACAAGGGAATATAGTGTTGTGAATGTAAAGGTTATTGCCACATTCAATGTGAGTACACCAACATCCTTAAAAGGAAAGGGAAGTCAATGAATGTCACCTGCAATGGTGAAGATTTCAATGGCAGCGAGGAAGATGCAAAGGAACGTGTGAGCACTTATGTTGGATTTAATGTCACTGCCAATAAAGTTTCCGCCAGCTAAGTCATAAACAAAGTTGTAACCTCAAAGCAACTTGTTAGCCAAGTTGCAAATGAAGTCGCAACCTTAAAGCAACTTGGTGAAGTTTTTGATAAATCTGTTTTTGAATCTGATTGCAGCAACAAAGATGAAGTCCTAAAGAAAGAAGACATTGAAAAATCATGCCAGCTTATGAACAGCAAGTGGGTACATGTTTGTAAAGTGAACAAATCCCTCAAAGGAAAAATTGTGGAACTTATTAAAGAAAAAGATGACCTGAAAAGGTCTGCAATCAACTATGAATTCCTGGTTGCTAAGGAGGAGAAGAAACTTCAAGAAACCCGTTTTGAATTGGAAAATACGCAAAAGGCACTAAGAATGCTGAATTTAGGTAAGGCCAAGTTGGATCCAATATTGACTCTTGGAAAATCTAGGGGTGATCATCATCGCCTCGGATACCCTAGTGAATGCTCAACCTCGAAGACAGTATTTGTAAAGGGATCTCCAAAGCTTGACCTTCCCAACATCTTTGGTAAGAAATCTGTCCCATCACTTTCTAGGCATAAATCTAAAAGGTTTGTACCAATTTGCCATTATTGCAGTTTGCCTAGACATATAAGACCTACATGCCATAAGTATTTAAATACATTGAAACAAGATTAAGAACTGATTCATTGTTTTCCTCTAAAATAAAAAAGACTCTTAAATCCAAAATTCATGTGAAAGATAAAATTAATAGAAAAGTTTGGATTAGGAAAACTTATTTGTGTGAGAAAGAAAAACCTAAGGCATATGAAGCTTTTGAAGATTAGTACATGATACTGAAGACTAAAAAGCAATTGGCAAACACTTTTTCAAAGGCTTTTGATGATGCTACATTTGAATCACTTAGAAAAGCATTAGAAATTTGCATTGTTTGATTTGTATCTTTGGCTTTTTACATTTAATGTATGCATATTACGTTAAGCGTATATTAAGTTCATGTTTATTTATCTTATACATTAAAATTTTGAGAATTTAGCATGAAAGATAGTTGACTAAATATGGATTATTTGAAAGGATTCTATGTTTGTGCATGAACCAATCTTGATTTATAGAGCTTTAATTAATTGATTTGTGTGCACTAAAACTACTATATTCTAAATGGATATTCGAAAATGATGCTACCCTAGTCTTGATCTTTTTGAATTATGATACAACTGTTTTCCTAGATTCCTTTATGCAAATATATAATATTACATGTATAAGTGAAAAAAAAAAAAAAGAAAAACATATATCCTTAATCGCTTAAGGATATATGCTCAGAGATGAAATAGAAAACTTAAGGACATGCTGAGAAGTATAATTAATCATTTTTCTTTACCTAAATCACTTTAGAGAGAAGCTCTAAAGACTACAGCATATATCTTTAATAGGGTTCTAAACAAAGTGGTAACCAAAACTCCTTATGAATTATGGACAAGCAAAAAGCTTAGTATTAGACACCTACACAATTAGGGTTTTCCAATTAAGGCACAACCTTATAGACCAAATGCAAAGAAATTAGACTTTATAATGGTTAGCTGCTACTTTGTTGGATACAATAAATGCTCTCAAGGCTTCAAGTTTTATAATCCCATTACTAGTCCTTCTTTAAGATAGGAAACGCAAGATTCCTTGAGGATGTCGAGTTTGGAGGGAAAGATAAAATAAGGAATGTCGTCTTTGAAGAAGATATTGCTATTGACAATGGTCAGGCCCTAATTCCTACTATTGTTCAAAATGCAACTCATGTACAAGAGAACAATGATCAGGCTCTTATTCCTTACATTGTTCCAAAACAAGATAACAATGATATTCTTCCTAATGCACCAATAAAACAAACTCAACAACCTCAAGAAGTACTATTATGGAGATCCACTAGAGATAGGAGAAGTGTAATTCTAGATGACTATATCATCTTTCTTCAAGAACACGAAGTTGATGTAGGCTTACTAGAAGATGACCAAATGAACCTCTAACAAGCTATGCAAAGTTTGAATTCTGAAAAGTAGATTGATGTCATGCAAGATGAGATCAAATCCATAAAAGACAATGACATTTGGGATATTGTCGAGTTGCCTAAAGGAGCAAAACCAGTTGATTATAAATGGATATTTAAAACAAAAAAAGATTTGAAAGGCAATGTCGAAGGATAAAAAGCTCATCTAGTCGCTAAAGGTTTCACTCAAAAGGCATAGATTATAAAAAGACTTTCTATTCGGTTTCATTAAAAGACTCTTTTAGGACAATAATAACACTTGCTCATTTTGATTTAGAGCTACATCAGATGGATGTTATGATATTGTTTCTAAATGGAGATATTGATGAGACGATTTATGTGATTCAACCAGAAGACTTTGTATCCAGAAATCCAAAGTCTATGGTCTCAAACGGGCTTCTTGTTAATAGTATTATAAGTTTTATCAAGTAATTACCTCGTATGGTTTTAAGGTGAATATGGTTAATGACTGTATGTATCAAAAGTTCAATGGGAGTAAATATATCTTCTTGATTTTATATGTTGATGACATACTACTTGCTAGTAGCAATACAGTCTTATTGTACAAAACTAAGAGATTTCTGACAAAGAATTTTGAGATGAAAGATCTTGGGATGCCTTTTTTGTATTTGGCATATGGATACTACGAGATCGCTTTCGAGGTATTCTTTAGTTATCATAAAAGAGTTATATTGAGAAGGTTTTAAGTAGATTTGACATGAAGGATTATTGTCCAGGAGATAGGCCCATAACTAAAGGAGATGGTTAGTGTCTCAAGAATGACCTTGAAAGGAAAGAGATGCAACAGATTCCTTATGCATCGGCAATAGGAAGTCTAATATATGCCCAAGTTTTTAGCAGAGTATTGGGTAGATATTTAAGTAAGCCAAGCATGGAACATAAGAAAGTAGCCAAACAAGTTATATGTCACTTGTAGAGAATAAAAGACTTCGTATTCACCTATCAAAGATCAGACAATTTAAAAATCATAGGACAGTTTGAATGTAAAAATTAGACACAAGATTTAAAATATTTCAGGTTATTAACCACTTGTAGATATCATATTGAGATGAGAGAGAGAACATTATAATAAAAAAACTAACTGCAACTTCAATTTCGCTTTGGCTTATAAACTTTGAATCAGGACATATATACTCCTAAAGAAATTTCCTTAATTAAAAACATGTTTTTCAACATAACAGCAACAACAACATGCCTAACTTTTTTTTCATGAAGATGTAATTTATTTTTTGTTAAATGATGAGAAACGACGACTAGTATTGTTGAGGATACGTACGCATATAGATACATAAAGCATTAGGACTGAAGAAATCATATGTCCTTCCTACAATTTTCTCTAATTTTGCTAATTTTTTTATCGATATTTTTGTGATAATCTAACATGTTCAATATTGTAATTACATACTTTTTATATTGTATCACGAAGGTTGGCTGAGGAAGCAACAAATGGTGACCAGTGTAGCCCTGATGCCAGAACCATGACTAAAATTGCTGAGGCATCTTATGGGGTTGATGATTATTGGAGACTTGTTGATGTTCTCCACACGAGGTGATGATGTTCATTTGTTACTTTAAATTCGACCAGAATTAAGATGATATTACTCTAACTATATTTATATAAATATATATATATATATGGATGATGAGAAAAAATATAATTGATATAAGACATAGCTAGAATAAGTTTGCACCACTCGATCCTATACTAAAAACCTTCCAATTGCTATATTATTAATAAAAATAAAAAAGACGTCACAAAGAAAAAAAATCAAATCCGGTCCTGAATTGAAACTTGCATATATAAATATATAGATATATATATATATATATTGTATAATTATGGTTTCAATATATACATATATTGACACTTGCATATCTTGTACGTGATAATTGAAGTTTTCTAACACCAAATGCAGGTTGTATTGCGTTGACTGGAAGGAATGGAGGCAAGATTACAAGTCGCTTACTTCTTGAGTTCTTACTAACACATGGTCCCGAAGATTTTGCTGAAGAATTTGTGTGTGACACTGATGTCATCCACGAGCTTGGATCATTTCAGTACATAGATGTCAAAGGGTATATGAATTTTATAAACAATACTCATACTTGGTTAAAAGGAAAAAATGCATATATATATATGTATGGATTGTATATTTCTTACATATTTTCCATAGTGCCACTGATTTTGTCGTGTGAAAACGTGGGATGTAATGAGCTAATGCACAAGGTTTTTTTTTTTTTTTTAACTGTCATAATATGCAGAGGAAATCAGAAGAGATACTCAAACTTAGAGGAGGAGAAAAGAGAGTATTGAGAGAAGCGCGTTTGAGAGCACTTAAAATTGACAAAGAGAAATCCAAGGATTTGGAGGTTCAACAGTACAGGTTTCGCCTTCGTCCCCGTCGCCCTCGGCCTCTGAATCGTCTCAAAATTCATCATTTGGCTCATTTTCTAGTAGTGACATGAATAATGAGATAGAAAAACTTCCACAATTTCCAAGTACTGCCAAAGAAGTTGTGGAGAGTTATTCACAAGGCGGAATAGATGATGAGAAAGACAATATTTATATTTTCTCTTCAAGCAATAAATTTGTAAATGGATTGCAGTACATTTGGGATTGCCCTTCAATCCAAGAGACAGGCTCTTTTCTTGAAGGAAAACATGAAGAAGAAGATGAGAAAGAAGGAGGTAATGGTTTTGTTGCTGGAAGTTTCATAAAGATTACTGGTTCCAGTCCTTCAAGGGGTAGCAATGGATTTAGGAGTGTCCCTGATGTTGGGAGGGTAGAAAAGAAGAAATTCAATAGTCAATTTTCACTTTGGTATTAACAGTAATACATCTACATATATATATATATATGTGTGTGTATATATGTTAATTGTACAGGCTTTATTACACGCATATAAAGCAAAAGAATACGTCATAATGTTTTTGTTTTGAATTTTGATAAAATACATATTGTCATAGTATTGTCATTCAAATCAAAATATCTCAATGCCAATTCAAATCAAACAACTACTCTCATGATATACGTTTCCATTCATCATATATTGAGCCAGTGACATTTACAGAACTTGAATCTAATGGGGCACACACTAAGACATAAATTATAAACTAAATTAGTAGAAAAATTAAGTTTCTTAATGACATCATTACAATTGAATAAAGTAAGCAACAAATTACAATTATCTTCGGCGGTGTTTCATATTTTAAAACCGATAACCTTATTATTATTATTTTTTTAAGCAATAGCCTCATTATCAATACTATTTAAAACGTTTTTTTTTTTTCATGTACACAATAATAAATTGGCATTAAATTTGCATAAATGATTCATTGCAATAAGAAGAATCATGCTAGTGCGACAAGTAAAAAAAATAATGGATATACCTTATTTTTTTCCATCTCAACCATCTTCTTTGAAAGAAAAGAGCAAAACTTCTGTAAAATGAAGCGATGAGTGATGATAAAATATTAAAAAAAATGGAAAGGTTTATGAGAGGGAAAAGACGCAAGACTAGTCACTTATAGCCATGTACAAAAACGTAAAGAAAAAGAAAAGAAAAGATTACCAAGCTTAAAACAACAATATTATGGTAATATGACCTCAGATTAAAAAACAAAAAAAGAAAAAAAAAACTAATAGCCTAATAGGACAAAATGTATTTGACTCGGTTTTAAAAAAAATGAAAAAACTAACAAAAGAAAAAGTTTCAAGAGTTAATGAGACAATTGCCACGTATATTGAATTAAAATATAACTTTAATTTGTAAAAATTCTATAAATGTCTTATAATAATATAATTAAAATTATTTATATGTAATTATATAGTACAATATGTAATATTATTAAGATAATTACTATATCATTAAAAATATTTTTAAAATATTTTAAATATTATGTTAAATTTTAATTTTATAACAATAATTTGGATACATATTTTAATTTTTTCAAAGTTTCAACCCATCAGTTTTGAAGCCCAGAAGTAAATCAAAGCCCATTACAAAAAGCCCATATGTTGATTGTCGAAATAAAAGCGTAAAACCACGAGGGGGCCACAGTTGTGTAGTACCTAATATTAGTATACATAAATAAACTTTTTCATTTTTCCAGTAGGGGCACATGTCCCACTGGCCCTATTGCAATCTGTGTCTGCATTGAGCATCATACGAGCACATTTTTATATTGTATTGTATAGCAGTATTGTATACGTCTTATATAATACGATGTTCGAATTGTATGATGTTAAATTATTGAATTATATTACACTTTATTTTTATAGAATTAATACCCTGTTTGGTTTTTAATCTTTGTTAATTATTGAATTACATTACACTATTTTTTTTGTTTAGCATCGTATTGTATTATATATAAACTTTTAATAAGATAAAATTTAGGCCTTAATTTTGATCCAGTTCGACTTCTGCCTCAATATAGACCAAACACCTTGAGGAGAGAATCAACAAGGGCTTTTTTTTAATAAAAATTTTAAAAAATGAGCCAAATTATATTTTTTTAAAATTTGAGGACCAAAATACAATTTTTTAAAAAATGAGAGGCTAAAAAATAAGTAAATTTTTAAGCTAAGTTCCAAAAAAATGTGATAAACTAAATATTTAAAAATCCAAATGAAATTTTGACACATGAAATTGCATTTTAATCCTTCAATTTTTGGAAAATTATAATTTAGCCCTAATTCTCAATTCCTTGCAAAAATATTCCTGTATCGTGTCGTTCATAACCATGTCAACGGTTCATTCATATTTAATCTTAAAGCGTGTTGAACATTTGTTGTGTTGGGGGCAGACTCAAGACCATCAATGCCACCATTACTAGTGCTAGTAATCACCGTTTTATACGGTGCATATGTTTATATATATATATATATATATATATATATATATATATATATAATGGAGGATTGAATCTCCTTCTCCTAACCTAATACTCACCTCGCCCCACCCCTCTTCAACGCCACTAGACCAACATATCTTAGGCTACGGTGTACATGTCACGACAGCTAATAAATTTTTGATTCGAAGAGCATCCTTGTTGGCTTGTAATGGGAATTTATACTGTGCTTGTTCCCATCATTCTTTTCTTTATCATCCAAATCTATTGAGCTATTTAAAAAAAAAAGAAAAGAAATTATTGTTGTATTTATTTTCTTCTAGTTGACATATCATACTCCACCGTATTAATCACAATGACCTCTAATATAAAATTTAAAGTTTTAATTCACTAACCTATTACAAGGACCCGAACATAACGCTTATGTGTAATAACAATTTCTAATGTATTTATAGCTATACATTTTGAAAGACATTTTTCTGTGTAAAATATCATAATATTAAAAAAAAAATCATGCTATCAACTTCGAGCCTTTAGTGGAAAGGGTTATAAAATGAGAAAGTTTTTTTTTTTTTTTTTAAATTCTTAATCTAGTTTTGTTTGCTTTTGCTTTTGTTTTTCTTTGTAATTTCTAGACTATGTATGTTTGATTTTTT
Source organism: Artocarpus hirsutus (assembly GCA_946598075.1). Taxonomy (NCBI): domain Eukaryota; kingdom Viridiplantae; phylum Streptophyta; class Magnoliopsida; order Rosales; family Moraceae; genus Artocarpus; species Artocarpus hirsutus. Next base: position 14,176 of record CAMOHE010047671.1, read on the forward strand.
TAAGACCTATTTTTTTTTATTTTTAATAAAGCTTTTTTGGATGCTGTCAGTTGTTCTCCATATTTCCCAAAAGCCAAGTGATTTTATGTTGCCTCTGAAGTATGGCTTGGTGGTATGGCGCATCACAAGTCAACTAGAAGGGACATAGGCCATAAACCAAGACCTGCCCTTTTTAATGCAGCCAGTTCAGCCCTCCTATTGTAGCTTTTCTTTCTTCAATGTTCCTTTGATCTGTCTCTCTATGCAAAATTGTTGACTCTTGTAACTGATCTTTTGAAGAGGCCATAGAAAGTGTTGCTTCTTAAGGAAAATTTTTGAGTAAGATAACGAAAATACCATGTTAATTTTTAATCATTGAATGTCAAAGTGTTAAATTATCATATTTTATTTAATTTATATTATTTAAATATGATTTGATAGTTCAAAAATACTCTATCTATAAAGTTTTTTTTTTTTTTTCATTTCTTGCTACAGAATTCTCTCCTTTCTTTCTGAATATATACACTCTTTTTTCTTTTTCTTCTTTTTTTTTATTTAGGTTTTCTTCTATTCCAAATTTCTTTGGTACAAAGGATTTGATTGGCCTCCAATTTCTTTTCTCCCAGTACAAGGTTTTCTATGGTTGTATCTTGTGGAGAGAGTAAAGAGACTGGTTTGAAAGAAGCTAACCACGAAAGTAGCCCAATTCAAATATTTAGGGGTGGGCATGTATTAGAAAATGGGAAGTTACGGAGGACTTGAATAAAAATCAGAAATATATAGTAAATTATTGTGAAGACAAGCCTAAATTAGTATTTTAATCCTAGGAAACAACCAAAAAAAAAAAAAAGGGTACAAGCTGGATTGTGACTCATTGAAGTTGAACTTTAAATGCGGAACAACTACCATCTCAAAACAGAAAGAATGAGGCTCTATTACACCTGCATTGAAGTACACGTGTCGTGCACGCAAGTATGATGCCCATGACAGCTGACTAGAAAAAATGCCTAGCATTTTATTTTATTTTATTTTATTTTTCTCCCTGTGCCCAATAAAAAGTTGTATAAAAATTACAAGGTTAAAGTTTTAAAAACTCAACTAAATGGTACACTTAGGAGAAAATGTGAATTAAAGTTCACTCAATTTCTTCTCAATTGAAACATGAACACCCACTCTCTCTCTCTCTCTGGCATCGATGTTTGGTTGTCGATGTTTGGTTGTCGCGGTGGTCGTTGCAAAACCTAATCATGTGACGATTGATGTAGCTTTGCGATGTCAATTGTAGTGGTAGATGTGGCACCACAACACTTGAGGTTTTTTCGTGATTGTGTCAAGATTTTCCATTTTTCTTTGATGACGACAATGTTATGATTTCTCAATCTCCTCCGATTTCTACTTTGGCTGGCGTTTTATTCTGGTGGCATTTGATTTCGTCTTCAGCTACAATAATAGTCCTCTTTTCCGGCAGAGATTGTCCTAGGTGGAAACGTGAGATAGATCTAGGATTAGCAAATTTGGAATTTTGTAAGTTGGGGGAATTTTGTTCATTACTTAATCTGGATTTATACCTTAAAAAGCATAATTACTTAATTATTTAATAATATATAATTTCAAATGTCTCCAAATTTGGCTTATTTATTACAATTTTCTTTTCTTTCTTTTATTGGTTAATTTAAGGCGATGATTGACATATCAACCCACTACTTAGACATCCTTAAATGGAATAAAAAGTGTTTAAGTTGTGGCATGCGGACATATCTTTTAGGTGCTTGCAAATAAGAAGTTAATAAGTTAAAAAGGAAGTTGTTTAAGAAATTTGAAATAAAGAATCATGGGCTGCAAAATAAACCTATGAGGCGAGGATTACTAGAGATAATGAGGCTTTAAAATTATCACAAAAAATTAGTTGTTTAGCACTGTCATAGTCGAAAGCATAGCTATTGAGTACTCATTTATAGGGTGTTTAAAATAGTGATGGAAACTGATAGTGAGACTTATTTTTATTGTAGCATGTGAAAGTTTTATATTATTGTAAATTTTTTTATTATTACTATAATATATAAAAATACTATTTATAATTAAGTTTGTGGCGAAAACTATTATTAACATTCTCTGAGTGGCACATTTTTATCCACGGTATATGCCGACAGACATTAATGCTGTGCTTTTGAATTCAAACATTTTTCAAGTGGCTATGGATATATTCACTATTTTTTTTTTAAACAAAAATACTTTCTGCTTTTGGAATGACACACATCACTATCTCCCATTTTATCATTGGACCCCAAATATTACATGTCATCTGATTTGCCTTGGGATATTTTGTGATTTCATATCCCAAATGGACCACAACAAAAAATGTTTCTTTTTTTTTTTGTAAAAAATTATTTATCAAACCATGTGTTAGAATTCTCCCATGGACAATGTTTTATAGATGATGACCGTCTGTTAATAGAAAGCTCTTGTCGAAACTTCTACTTATCTTTGTTCGGGTCTAAATTTGTTGGCCCATTGTTGGGGTGTGAGTTTTAAACTTGGATGGGAATGTAAATCGGCTTTCCTGTAAATTTATATTAATTTCTTTTCCTTCTTCTAATACTTTTCAAAAGAAGGTCATCCATTTTTTAATTAAAAAACATTTTATTCTTAATGAGAATATTAATTGTTGGTAGTTATTCATCCAAATAAATAAATAAATAATGGTTGATGTTGAAGTCTTGTATTCGAAAATGAAATTTTGTTAAGTTGACCTGGATCACATGTTATTTTAGTATGGCTTATTTTAATAATTTGCCAAGTAAATACCCTTCTTTAAAAAAAATAAATAAAAATAAACTAAAGGTGAGGGATTCGAACTCTTCACTATGTGATAGAGAGAGTTGGGTATAGTTTTTCTGTTAGACTATGTTTACAGCCATTGAATAAATAGCCTTTTTGCCACCCAAATAATTAAAATAATAATATAAAAGTTTACTAACCTCCCCCCCCCAAAACAAACCTAGTGCTTTGCCTCCCATCTCTAGCATGTGTCCTCTTTCAAATAATCTTACATCTCGTCTGATGGAAAAAAAAAAAAAAAACCTTAAAAGGATGTTTGATAAAATCAATTTTAACCAAAACTTTTAGTTGCTACAATATAAAGCTTTTCACACACTATAGTGATTAAAAAAAGTAAATTATAGTGTAAAGCTCTTATATGCTACAATTTTTCGTTCAAAAATTTTAATTCTAAATCGTAATTTCCTAAATACCCTATTAATATTTTCTCGAGTAAACCTCATATGTTCTCGTCTCTTGTTGTTTAGATTCTATCTTTTTTCTCTCCACCTTGGTCAAACTTCATGCGTACACCTCTGGTGAACCTTGTTAGAAGTGGCAATATTCGTGTTCGTGCCGTGTTCGTGTCGGCAAGTTTTACAGCATAACATGTTTGGCTCAAACATGAACACGGCACGATTAATAAAAGTGCCAGAAATGAAAACACAAATACGACACGCCTATGGCACGCGTAACATTGCACGACACGAATAACACAATTATTAAATGTGTCGTGATGGGTTGACACGATAACAACACGCATATGATACGTTTATGACCCAATTAACTAAAAATTTAAAAAAAATTAAAAAAATAAGAAAAAAAATTATTTTTTTTAAAAAGCCAATAAAGAAAATTAACAAAAACATAATATCTAATTAATACTAACCTACTATAAATGTTTCAAATATTTTATTTTTAAGTTTAAATATGTTATAAATGGGCGGGTCGTGTCGTACCGTGTCAACACGTTTAAGGCCCGTTTAATTAGACGTGTTAAGACGTGTTTAGCGTGTTAGCACAAATCCAGCCCGTGTATTTTCGTATTATTCGTGCCAACCCATTTATAGTACAATTAATAAACATGCAGTCCAAACTCGCTTATCTCGTGTCTTTTTATATCGTGTCATCATACGTGTATGAAATTACCTGCTCTAAACTTTGTGCAAAGTTGGGCCATTCTTTGCAGCACCTAGGAGGAGTGCTTCATAATTATTACAACATCTGACTAATAAATGGTGAGATTTGACCTTCGTATCTAATGAATTTGACGAGCTTTAATAGCATTTCCGCTAAATATGGCAATAGCACACGTACATGATAATAGAGGAGTCTTGACAACTGACTCCACCACTAGATCGGCCTCTTCTTGTTCTTGGTTAATAGTTGAGTCCTAGCAGTCAAGTAGGTTCTTTTAATTGATACAATGATCATTCGATTTTCGTCCTCTTAAAAATCTTCCAGTTATAAGCTAAAAATCAGATAAAAAATCATGCAACAGTACATAAAATTGAAAATTTTTTAAAAAACTATTATAAGATGGAGATTTAGATCAAACAGAGCATTGCTATAAATTGGGATCTACACGACTACATATATTTATTCATTATGAAAACAAAATGAAAAAAAAAAAAATCTGAATAAGTGCGTTGCAGTCTTCCAGAAAATACATATTCGGTTTTTCCCTTTGAACAATTTGCTTTTACTTCTTCAAAAATAATTTTTGCATTTAGTGTTTTTTTTTTTTTTTTGAAAGGAGTGACCATCACATATTGATGAAACATTCCAGCACTTGGACTATTTTAAACGGTGGGCAAGTCATAAATTTCTAAAATTAAAAATATTTATTTAAGGCAAGTTATTTACGATGTCAAGGAGAAGAGTTGAAATGATAAAGTTTGAACTGCAGATTATAGCATATGAAAGCTGTATATTGTAGTATATTTTTACTTTAATATACGAAAATTTTATATTATAACATATTTTTAGTTTGTACTAACATATAAGAGCTTTATACTTTTTACTGTTAGAACTATACAATTTAAACCACTCTCTCAAACAAGCAACTGTCCTTTGAGAAAGAGAACATAAACTTTGTTTTGGCTTACTCCAATTTTGATCGGAAGGGATGGACCAAACGTATTCCTCTGGTTTGAACTTTGAACATACAATACCGGCTTGCCCAGTGACCAAACCCTTCTATATAATTTTTCCTTTTCTTTCTTTACATAAATATATGCTACTTCTGTACATTACACATTTTTTTCCTTTTTATTTCCAGGGAAATTCTTCTTTATGAGCTTCGTCTCTCCCTATGATTTATATGTGGGGTCCATTAATCCGGTTAAAGTTTACTCGAAGAAAATCCCAGTGAACACACAAGAAGGGTCATGAAATATTAAGGGCAGCCTAGTCATTTTACTTTTCTGAAGGAATAGCCTCAGTAAAGTAAACAACGAAAGCACCAAAATAATTGCCTATGAGCGAATCCTATGGCATGTTGTTTTAGCGTTCTGACCTCTTAAAACGAAGACAACCAAAGAGGAGAGGAAAAAAACCAACATTTATCCAATCACTTTTTGGCACATTTGGTGGATCCGATTAAAGAATTGTATAGTAGTATAGCACATTGATATAATATTTCATGACCACTGTAATGTATGAGTAGATATACATGATAAATCAATACAATTTATTTTTGTTGTATTATATTGTATTATTTTATAATAGGTCTAGGGGTTAGATACGAATGTTCTAGTTAGGGGTCGGAGTTGGTCTATACAGGGGTTGAGGTTAGTCTAGACGGTGCCAGGGTCAAGATTGACATCGAGGTTAATTCAACAGGCTAAGGTTATCATTAGGTTCGGTTCAAAGGGCTAGGGTTGTCAATAGGGTCGGGGTTAGGGTTGGGCTGATGGCATGGGGTACCAACATTAGTAGGTTAAGTGAAATTACGCTTAGAAATTTTCTAAGGACCTATTTGTAAAGATTTCTAAATATTGTGGTCAGAATACAATTTTTATATATTAATAAAGGGAAAATATCCAAAACACCCATTGTATTTTTCTTATTTACTACTTTTATCGATCTTATTATGCAAAATGCCAAAGATAGCCCTATATTTATGAAATCAGATTCAAAATATCTATGAGGCAATTAAATTTTTTAAAATACCAAGATTACCTTTCTGAACATTTGAGAAAACCAAAGAAAATAGTGCCTCCATTTAAGAAAAATAAGAGAAAAGTGGGAAGATAGATAAACAAAAAGTTTAAGTTTTAGATATAGAGAGTTTCTTTATTGTATAATTTTGAAGTAGGTAGTGAGTTTATTCTCTCTATCTTATCGGATGGACCCAAGCAATGTTGTCAAACCACATAAATTTTTGTATTTTCTTTTTGTCAATTTTTGCATCATTTTATTTTTTAATTTTGTGGATGAAGGGGCGAAAAAACAGGTTATATATAGTTTGGATTTCATTGATTTAAAAAAAAAGTTATAACTTTTCATATCCACAAATTAATCCAAAGCCTTTGAATTAAGTTTTTTATTTTTAGTCATAAAGAATAAAAAGTCCTCCAAGTCAAACCCAACTGAACTCTTGCTAGTGAACACAAAAATGGGGTACCATAGAAACTTACACTAAAGTGGAGGGCATGTATCCGTGCAAAACAAATAATAATAATTGACTAGTATAACAAAAAGACATTAATCCACTTCTAGTCGTTTTTTTCATTTATAGGCATGATTGGTTGGTTGGCAATCGCAACACTCACAGATTAATGGCTGCTGCTTTTGTAATCTTTGGTATAATCATAAACCGTGTGGACCTTTTTTGAGATATATCCTTATCAAGGTCCATTATGATACAATACTAATCCATATTCCACCATAATTATGATCATTGCTGAATTTAGCTCGTACATATTAATTGATCTATTGATCAATCCACATGTTTGGACCAGCTAGGTTAGGTGTTTTTTGTCTTTTACTTTGTTAAAGGCCGTATTTTATGTGAAGTGATAATTCAAATCTCTAAATCAAAAGGAGATAGTTCAATAGTAAAATTTTACATTTCCTCCTATGATCTTTATTTATAGGGTTATTTACTTTTTTATACATTGTATTTTACGTTTATTCAAATACTATACTTTTGATTTTTTACTTCATAGAATGACATATTTTTAAATTAAATTTAATACATAAATTTATACTTTTTCTTGACCAATTTTCAAATTTGGTACAAAAAATTGCCTGAAATGCCTTTAAATATTAAAAGCAAAACTTATGGTAAGATTTTCACTTCAAAAATACATAGAATGCCAAAAATGGGTTTTTGTGCCTTTTTAATTTTTGTTTCTTCTTTTTTTTTTTTTTTTTAAGTTCTATTTTTTCTCTTTTACTTGAAGATAAATTGATCATTTTAAAAGTAAAAATAAAATATTAATTGCGATAAGGTATAGATTTATACATTAAATCTAATTTAAAGAGATACATACGATGACATAAAAAATATAATGTATTGTTTTTAAATTAACTTAAACAAAGGGTATATAAAGATAAATATCCCTAATTTTATATCACACTTAATAAGTAAAAGAAAAAAGGTGTTAACTGTGTATGTTTGTAGTTACTAAGTGAATAAAGTAAATGGAAAAAAAAATTCAGCCAAAAAAAAATGGGCAGGAAATGAAAGCTTTTTTAATCTTTAGGGGGAAAAAAATCTACTCGGCCGAACTGAGTTAAGTAGTACTGGTACATATAGGGTGTATTTGTTTCTGTATTTGAATCACGGTTCAAATCATTTTGTTGCAGTATTTTCTCTCATAAAAAGTTAAATCTTCATTCAAATACTCTACTCAAATCTATGAACCAAACGGACTCATAGAGAAACATTCACAGTTGGTTAACTTGTATTTTTCCATTGGTGGCTTTAACTTGCAAGCTTTGGTTTGATTAAACCAGTTGAATTCAGGTAATTGGATCTCGCTTTTTGCCCTGATTGATTGGAATTTTTATAAAATTCATTATGTTAATTGTTTATTTTCCCCCATTCGATTTGGTGAATGCCTTCCAAAAAATTGTGTAAATTAATAAAGTAAGCTCATAGCAAGTAAAGGCAGAACAAGAAGTGAAATTTACCAATATGTTCAACAAAAATCTTTGGGCTTGTTTGTTGGATCGTATTAAGGTATTGTGTTATTAATGTTTAGTATGGCCATTATATTGTATAAGTTAATACAAATGATAAATTAAAATGATTTATGTCAAGCTATAAAATTCTATTCATTTTTCGTTGTACTGTATTGTATTATTTTATATTAGCTTCATGATCGAAGTTGGAGTTGGGCAAATGCAGGGATTAGGGTTAGGTTGGCACGAGGATGAATCGGAACCTATAATAATCTAAAAATTATGAAGCCAACTCCAACTTTATATATATTTTTTAGAATAAAATGGGCTTTTGGGAGGGGTTTTAAGAATTACATTTTGATCCTTTAATTTTTAAAAAGTTTATTTGATCCCTTAATATGAAAAATTGTCTTTTGGTCTCTTAAATTTCAAAATTGACATTTTGACCCGTCAACTTTTTAAGAAATACATTTTGACCCTATAATTTTGTTCAAAATGGTTTAGAGTCAGTATAGAATGGGTGTTATGACCAAGATTAAGATCGGGGTCAATTCGAGACGGGGTGGGGTTGGGACCGAGACTAGGACGATGCCAAAGTTGGGTTGGGGGTAGTTCGATGTCGAGATTGATCCTTGGTCAAGTTGAAATTGCTATTGGGGTCATCAAAGGGTCAAGGGGTCAAGGTCTAGATCAGTTTGGTATAAATAATATAATACAATAAAATGAAAAAGTACACTTAATATTCCATTTGGTTATAAACTTTTTCAATATATCATGACATCATATATTATATTAGAACAATTCAACAAACACAATATGATATAAATTGCAAACATGCCTCAATGTATAACATACAAGTAGAATTTGGATCAAGTTTAGACTTTAGCCCTATGTTGGCCTCTTTTTTTATATTTAATTCAGTATGAACCGAACCCGATAAGCATACAATACTCTAATCCCAACTAACGGATTTAATTTTAAGATTATGTTTGGACCAACATTGTCATCCTGCATTCCTATTATGAGATTGGAGAATGAGCCAAAACTCAATGTTCAATAAAATAGTCCTTACAACATAGCACCCAATGGTATATCCATATTCACTCTACACATCTTAATTTCATTTAGTCTAGGGTGTCTACTTCAATAACTTACCAATAAAAAAACAATCAAAGTAAAGAATCTATAAATTTGTTATCATAAAGGTGGACAAACAATATTCATATATTCAATAAATACAATTTTGTTTAGAAGAACAATTGAAACTATAATTGTTGGTTTAAAAACTATAACATGTAAAAGTTTTATATTGTTCATTAATTAGAACCATTAGTTCTAACCGGGCTCTCACACACCCCACGTAGTCCTACAAGATGACGATACAAATAATAAATATTCCTATAACCTCTTTTACAGTAAAGGGAAGAAAAACTTGCACAATCAAATCAGATTTGGTCATCCTTCTTTTATTTACTTGGGTAAATATCAGTTACCAAAAAAAAATAAAATAAATCTCTTTATGGTGTACAGTTTCTTGTACTAAATAAGTTTCCAAATTTGCCCAAAAATTAAAAGTCAACAACTTGCCAACATAGGCTTATTAAAGTTTCTACGTACTTTATTAGTGGTGGTCTCGACCCTCAACGGTTTCATGGAAAAAAACACTGCTTTTTTTTTTTTTTTTGGTGGGTAATTTCACTTCCGTGATCTTCCAACAACTAATATTCTTTTTATTCTTTAAAAAATAAAAGAAAAATCAAACCGACTAATGAATTATTTATGTCATTTTCACATGATGCTGCTTTTGCCAACTTTTTGTGTAATTCCCATTTTGCCCTCGACATTTCTCCTTATGTTCAAGTTTGTGAAATTAATCAGCCTGATATGTTGACAGCAAAAGTTTCTTTCAGAGTCTCTGGTAAAACAACTGGTTGAGTCGGTATCCTAAGTAGAACAGTCTCTTCGGATCCTCTCTCTCGCTCTCTCTCTCTCTCTAACACTGTCTCTCTAGAAAATATCCTCTCTCTCTCTCTCTTCTCTCTCTTCATGTCTCTTCTCTCTGTGTTTTCTTTCCTGCTTTCTTCTGTGTATTCTTAAAAAGCTCACTTTTTTTTTTCGTTTTATTGAGCTTAAAGCTGACTTCTTTAATGGGTTTTCTCTGAAACTTATGTTTCCATTAAGCTCTGAACTTTGAACACCCATTTTTTCATTCTTTTCCAATGACTCTCTGATCCCACTTTCCACTTCCATTTTCACCGGAAACTCAAAAGGCTTTGACCCTTCTCTTTTCATTAATCTTTTAATTCTCTTTCCAAAAATGAAATCTTCTACTCGGCTTGACTCAGCCGTGTTTCAGCTCACACCAACTCGGACAAGGTAATAATGGGTTTTCTCAGCTTATTATTGGGTTGCTTCTTTTTTTATCACAAGATTGATTAGAATTTTATTGTTTCTTAAACGATCTGAATGGTGTGTGTTTACATTTTTGGCTTTGGATCTTTTGGGTTTGAAGTTTTATTTTTGTGCTTTTTAAGGAAAGTTCTTCAATTCTTATTGTTTTTATTTTCTTTTTCTTTTTGTCGATGTTCATTTTTATAATTTAGTCCTGTAAATTTTCTGGGTCCGAGCTTTTGGAAGACCTTGAGTTATATTGTTGCTTTATCTTTAAAGTTCGGCTTTGGGTTGTTCTATTGCTGTTTTTTGTTTTCTTTTTTGATTAAATTTTTTAATTTGTCTTTTTGTGAATGGAATTAAGGTACACTATCATATATGATTCAGATTGTGCTTTGTGGGGAAAAACCTCTGTGATGATCACAAACGTCGTGATCCCGCAATAGAAACTGTACTTTTGCAGCTTACCCCATTTTTTGTATTGTAAATATATTATGACTCGTGTTGTTGAATTGTTTAGATGTGATTTGGTTATATCTGCAAATGGGAAGACAGAGAAGATAGCCTCGGGCTTACTGAATCCATTCCTTGCCCACTTGAAAACTGCACAAGAACAGATGGCCAAAGGGGGTTATTCCATTATTCTTGAGCCTGAGCCTGACAGTGATGTTTCATGGTTCACAAAGGGTACAGTTGAAAGGTTTGTATTGCTATCTTAATGTCAGGGAAAGGTAACATATTATATAGCTGCCTTTATTAGTACTTTGAATTTATTTGTATCAATTTTCAACTTAGGCAATACTTGATTTCAGGAAATTTGATGGTATTAGGTACTTATCAGATTTTGTGATTGGTATTTATATGGAGCTCATTCATGGTGCTCTTTTCTGGTCAATCTTATCTCTTTTCGTGGTCCGTTAATGTGGCATATTGCCGTAAAATTTTACTTGTATAGTATATACAAGTTCACTCTGCAATAAAACACTAACTGGATGTTAGCACTTAACATTGAAATTTACCTTAGATCAATGGGTCTGTTGTAGTTTAGAGATAAGCAGTGCCGGGAATTTCATCTTTTTATCCCAACTTTTTTGTACCATCTTACGTGGTAGGTGAGTTGTCATCTTTTCATTGGTAGATGTGTCTTTTTAGTATTATTTGGTGTGGCAATTTTTAAACACCTGCCAATGGAAAAAATGACAACTTACATGCCACGTTTGTTGGTATCAAGAAGGTGATTGGGACCCCTGGCAAAGAATGCCCTATTCATGTCATCAGGTGTCAAATTATTTATCCTTTATTTCTAAAGGAAGAACCCCACTTACTGTGCTGGTTCAACATGTACTGGTACTAAGTTGGTGATTACTTTTTTTTTTTTTTCTTTTTTCCCTTTTTCATAGAGTCATTTGGTGACTGATAAGATGTTTTTCCTGCAAAATTTGTTTTACCTTTTCCATTCTTCAAAGCTGATTTGTACATTTGTATAGATTTGTTCGTTTTGTGAGCACTCCAGAAGTACTGGAACGAGTTTACACCTTAGAATCTGAGATATTACAGATTGAGGAGGCAATTGCAATTCAAGGAAACAATGAAACGGCTCCCAGCGCTGTAAGTATATTCATTGGTTAAAAGAATCAGATTTTGTATAATATTGTTTCAGAGAGGTTAATGTCAGTTTTTTCTTATATGGCAGATAGAAGAAAGTCCAGCAAAACCACCAGAAAGTATTGAAGGTACCATGGAAAAAGGGACACGAGGTGGGAATTTAGGTTGGCCCAAGGGGTCGGGGGTTGGGTTAAAGGAGGAGTTAGGAAAAATAAGAGGATTTCTTTACTTTTTTTATTTTTATTTTTATTTTTCTTTCTTTTCTAAAAGCTTCTTTTTGTATATTTCCCTTTCCACGTCATATTTTCCTCATGTTTTCAAGGGAAATTTTTTGTTGATGAAGCTTTGTAGATTGAATATACTATTTCTATTGTATTCTTCGTTTGGAGAAGTAAGTGTTTAATCTTTAAATTGGTTTTTCAATAGCTTCAAATGATTTTGGACAGGAACAAGAACTTTGCCGGATAATGGGGATGAGAAAGCAATAGTTCTTTTCAAGGTGAGAAGGAACAAAACAGAGCCACCATTGATTTGGATTTTAATTCGACTAGTATTTGATGTGGTTTCTTTTGACGCCTGGCAGCCTGGAGCACGTCCACCTGAATCAAATGGATCCACTGCCCTAGAGGGGAATTCAAAGTACATACCATTTCTTACAAATTCGTCACTTAACTGCTTAAAACCTGTAAAACAACTGCTATTATTATGATAGTCATCAAGGAATATAGATTGTTAATAAGGAGTTTTATCTGCCTGTGGATTATTCTCAACAGTCCAGTAATCTACTTAAAACCTCTTAGACTTTAAAAAGCTTTACATTCTTAAATTTCTGCTAATTAAGACTCATAAACAATAGCCAAGTATAATTTTGAGCCCATCATTTTTTGATAGTATCGTAGTTGGTGATTCTGGTTGTGCTTGCATGTTAAACTTGTCCAAGTTGTTAACTAGTATTTCTCTTGAATTTTAATCTATATTTCTTTTTTCAATTGTATAATTCTTTCAGAGTTCAGCTTTTGAAAGTCCTGGAAACTCGCAAAACTGTGTTGCAGAAAGAGCAAGGCATGGCTTTTGCGCGTGCTGTGGCGGCTGGTTTTGACATTGATAACATTTCCCCCTTGATGTCATTTTCTGAATGCTTTGGAGCCTCGCGTTTAATGTAAGTCCAATATAACTTTTTTGGGACAAATGATATTATTATTATTTTTATTGTTATTATTATTATTATTTTGGATACATTTTGATATATCACATTTTTCTTTTCTTGACCGTCGTTGTGCTAATGAAACAGGGATGCTTGTGAAAGATTTAAGGAGTTATGGAAGAAAAAGCATGAAACTGGCCAGTGGGTTGAAATTGAAGCTGCTGAAGCAATGTCTAGCCGATCGGACTTCTCTGCCATGAATGCATCAGGCATAATGTTTTCTAGTATGGCCAAATCATGGCCTGAATCTCATGCTGAGTTGGCGTCGGAAAGTAATGGGAAATCAGGTAGTCTCACAAGCACAGGTAAGAGCCTATGTTTTTGCTAATTTTCCAATGCTGGTTTGGCGAAACACTCAAGAACATAAAAAAAAAAAATCTTGCATAAACGCTTCCATTTTTATTCATTTAAGATATCCATACTGCCTCAAGAGTCTTTGTTTTGCTGAGGTGGCATCTGGTACTTATCTACGTGTATGTTTTGGCAATATATAGTTATGAAAATAACGTTCACCTATTTTTCAGATGAAAAGGCGGCCTCGGAGCACCAGCCACCTCCAGGTCCCCAAGAATATTTTCAAGGGCAGTTTCCTCCTCAGATGTTCCCTTCCTGGCCTATTCATTCTCCTTCTGGTGCAGTACCAGTTTTTCAAGCATATCCCATGCAAGGCATGCCGTACTATCAGAACTACCCTGGGGCTGGCCCATTTTATCAACCGCCTTATCCGGCAGTTGAAGATCCGAGACTGAACCCAAGTCAAAGAATGGGACAGAAAAGGCACTCCATGGATAATAGCAACGGCAATATTGAATCAGAAGCATGGGAGATCGATGCTCACAGAACAAGGTCTTCAGATGACGTGGAGTTGGAGAAGGAACCGAGAAAGAGAGGTAGTCGATCAGGTAAAAAGCAATCAGGCGTGGTCGTTATTCGAAACATAAATTACATTGCTTCAAAGGGACAGAACAATTCAGAGGACGAATCACGATCGGGTTCTGACTCTGACACTAATGAGGAAGATGGAGCAGGTGGTTTAGAGATGAAGCATAGGAATTCTAAGAGGTCCTCAAATAGGAAAGAAAATAATGTCAGAAATTCTGCAAAAGAGGAAGAAATAGCTTTTGGGAAGGAGGCGGATGGTGGACACTGGCAAGCATTCCAGAACTTCCTACTCAGAGATGCTGATGAAGACAAACGTGCCGGTGACCAAAGCATGTTTTCGATGGAAAACAAGGTTCGTTCAAAAAGGCGACAAAATAAAGGGGGCGAAGATCCTGTTCTTATTGGTGGACAAGATGTTGGCGAGTCTCAAAATGGGGGTGCAATATATATGCAGAAAATGAGTGGAAACATGACTCGTATGCGAAGAAGTTCAACTGATGAACCTATGATCTCGAATAGGGATGGATTGATGGGAGCCGTGGATGGTCAAGGGGATGTATTTTCTTCGGAAATAAATGGAAGACGGGTGGCCTATAGGAGGTCCACCAATGATGATTTTATGATTGATAGGCAATCAGGTTTTGCAGGTTCTTCAGGTCCACTGGCTGTAGATGGATTTGAACGTGCGGATAGGAGGTCATCACAAAATATTGACGATGCTTCCTACATAGTTCCCTTAAGATCAACTTTGGGTCAAGTTGGAAATGACAACAGTAATGCTATTGACATGGACTCTGAATTACCGTCATCCAGTCAGAAGGGAGAGAATAGGGCCGGGAACCAAGTCAATTATTATGAGCCAGAAGAACTGAGTATGATGCCTCAGCGTGGAGCTGAAACCGGGGCAATTGGCTATGACCCTGCTTTAGAATTTGAAATGCAGGCTCATACTGTGGATGGTACTTTGCTGAACAAGACAAATAAGGAGGTTGTGACTGACGTCAAGCAAGGATCTAAGAAGCCAGACAAGGGCCCCAAATCAAAACTGCTTGCGGATGATAAGAAGAAGAATGTCGGGCCAATAAGGCGAGCAAGACCTTCAAAGTTGAGTCCTTTGGATGAAGCCCGGGCACGTGCGGAGAAGTTGAGAACCTATAAAGCTGATCTACAAAAGATGAAGAAAGAAAAGGTACTTTGTTTCTTCCTCAAGTTTAATCATGTATAAATTCTCTTGTATGTTGGGACATGATTTAACTTGTCTTTACAGGAAGAGGCTGAGTTGAAACGGTTAGAAGCTCTGAAGATAGAGAGGCAAAAGAGAATTTCTGCCAGAGGGGCTACTATCCCTGCTCAGCAAACAAGGAAACTAGTTCCAACAAAGACTTCGCCAAGCTCTCTGAGAGGATCAAAATTTAGTGATTCAGAGCCGGGATCAACGTCACCTCTTCAGCGGTACCCTGTCAGAACCTCTTATATGGGTTCAAGCGATTCACAGAAGACGTCCAAAACCAGCAGGTTAAATACAGGAAGTCAATCAGCCGGAAACAGGTTAACACGATCTGCTAATTCACTGCCTGCTGCATCTAAGAAAGAGAGTAATGGTGTTGCAAGCCAAACAAAGGCATCTATGGCACGCTTTAGAAGATTATCAGAACCCAAAATGAGTAGTAACCATCCCATTTCCTCACTAAAGGAACGGAGTGCCGTACCACCATCGAAATCAAAAGTATCTGATGGGTCTGAGAGCAAAAAAATATCTGCCATTGTAAACTATGACAGAAGTAAGGTGGCTACACTTCCAGAACTGAAAATCCGAACAACTAAAGGACCTGAGAGTAAGTCAACAACGAAAGAAGTTACGCAGAAGGGTAATTCGATCAAGTCTTCTACGACTTCTGAAGGCGCTGAAGCAAAGAGGAGAAATGAAAAATTTTCAGATCACAGTGAAGGGGATGAGAATCCCATAATTGAAAAGACTGTTGTGATGTTAGAATGTGAAAAACCTTCCGTTCCTGCTGCACAAGCATCGGAAGAAAACTCAAAGGCAGAGAACAAAGAGACTGAGAATTTTCAAATGAGGAAAAACACGGTAGGGGTGTCGGATCATGCTGCAATCCATGCATCTGTTTCAAAAGTTACAGGGGACACTATTGATGGAGAATCCGCCCAACGCAGAATAAAGGGGCAAACTACATATGAGGTATGCTTTGTCAGATTCTGGAAACGCATGTTTTTTTCACACTTAATCTATTCATCATTCTTGCCAACTTATAGTGACTATCATCGAAGTGATTATAGTCCTAATTGTCATGAAAAAAATGGAATGTTTGTGAACTTGAATCTGCAATTTTTGAATATATGATGTTATAAGAGAATTCCTAAACTCCAACGTAATAAATTTTTTTAACATAATTGGAATAGGATTTCAAACTTTCTACTTATTTCATTTGTTCATTTAATGAAGTTAATTATGTGCTCCCCTCCATGATGCAACAAGTTGCGATTATATGATTGTAGCTTACACTTCGACATGTCAAATTGATAGTTCACTTGTCTTCTGTTGATGCCTAGACAGAGCAACGTTAAAAGTATTTTTTAGTAATCTTTTATTGACGTGTGAACGTCAATGGTTAGGTTGCTGCGGGTGATGCGAGGAAGGATCTGCCGAAGGTTTCAAGCATTGATATTACTGAAAAACCGTATCAAGCTCCTTATGCTCGGGTTTCTTCTCTTGAAGATCCATCTACCAGGAACTCAGAGTATGGCAAAGCAGCCCTGGCAAACCTAGAGCCTGTAGCAACAAGTTCAGTGACTGTTCCAGTGCAATTGTTCGATTCTAGAAACATGAAATTGCAAAATATCCCAGAATCTGTGGGGAAGCTCCAGGTAATGGAATCATCAAAGGGATTCAGACGACTGTTGAAGTTTGGAAGAAGGAATAACAGTTCTGGAGGAGAACATAATTCCGAATTGGATAATGTCAGTGTGAACGGTTCGGAGGCAGATGATAAGGGGACAAGTGCTGCCTCTAGTGAAGGTAACATTCATTATGCATGTGGTTCATTACGTGAAACGCATAAATCTGAAATCCACTGAACATGATGTGAATAATCCGCCATTAACATTGTCAAGTATCTCACGAATCTGAACCAAGCACAATTTATTCATCCTAAAATTTAGCTCAATATCATCAATTAGTACTTCCCCACTAGATACAATAATTTTCAACGGGAAAAAAGGGGTTGTTTACTGGTTTATCCTACATTTTATAGAAAATGTATACTATTTTGGATGTTCTCGGTTTTTTTTCTTTTAATTCTGCTTTCGTATAAAATACAACTTTTCTTGGTCAACGATTCGTTTTGGCTGCTTAAATAACAACTTTACTCCAAAAGTTATCATCAACTTGTTCACTTTATACCTCACAACTGGTAAAGTGGTCATTTAAGTGGTGAAAATTAGCTTTTGACTTGGAAAAGTTATAAATTAGACATGAAGTTGAAATCCAAGCGTAGATCGTTTTAAGAACTTCCAAAATGCAGGATAGAATATGGTAAATTACTCAAAAGAAAAAAAAAACAAGATTACTGTTTTACATGTTCAGTTTATATTGGAGCTTTGTCATGGTAGTTAATATGAGAACAATAGAAGCTGGTAATTGATTTTGGCCTTCCATATTCAGTTCACACATTGAAGAATCTTATATCTCAAGATGAAACGCCCACTGCAGCAGCTGCTCCACAGAAGAGTAAGTGCCTTGCTCGTTACGCCAACATGTTTTCAGCAACTTATTTTGTTTTTCTTGCTACTTCACCCACGTCGCATTAAAACCATGACTTGGATGTAAATTATATGAGAGATTGAATTTGATTTGATCTGTTTCGCTACAGCATCTCGTCATTTCTCGCTGTTGTCGCCGTTCCGAAGCAAGACGAGTGAGAAGAAGCTGACAACATGATGACATGGAGATGGATGCTTTTAAAATATGAAGAAGGTGAGAAACCGGCAAGCCTTTCGCATTTTTAGTCACTCAGTTGTTAAATTATCATCACATCAGCATACTTTTTCATCAACAGAACAATCTCGATTTATTGTTGTATAGTTTTCCTATTCCGTGTCAAATTTGTAGCTCCACTCAAATGTAGACGGGTTGATGGGTCTATTTCTTTAGGCTTTTTTTTTTTTTTTTTTTTTTTAATTTTTTTGATGATACATGGTTTAGCACAGATGCATGAAATCTCGGGTTTTTGGATTTCACAAAGTAGAAAGTGGTGACAATAGTCTTTATTTATTTATTAACAATTTTATTCTGTTTTCAAACTTGTAATAAATTTTATTAGTCAATTACAGTTACAAAACTGTGGCGATCACTTTCCGTGCTCTAGCACCCTCCCCTTCTGCGCTGCGCCCTGTCTGCAACTCCACCTCCCCTTATGAATTCACCATTCGCCTCCGACGGATCCCCCGTCCCCCGGGCTCTAGGTAGTGATGGAGGCTTAAGAAAAAAAAAATTTGGATTTTTATTATATAGTTTTTCTACAATTTGGACCCCAACTGTAATTAAAATTAATTCAGGGAATTCGAGTCCGAAGGATCACACACTTCAAAATTTAGGGACCTCTATTACCTTTTATTAGTAACCCTTAATGGTATTGCTGTGGCCGTTTCTTAAGAAAAATTTGGATAAAAATAAGTAGAGGAACCAAGAGACAATCTTCATAGGAAAAAAGGCCTACCAATACCAAGTAGCAAAATTTTCTTTACTCAAGTAACTAGTCCTCGTGTCAGTTGGGAATTTTCTTTTCTTTCACCAGTTTAATAATTCTATAATTTTGTTCTCGCCTATAATAATTCTGCACCTTTGCTCTCCAGTTTTATTGTCATCTCTTAAATATGTTACATCATGTATGAGTGACATTTAATTGGCAATGTCATTATCTATTTTGTTGTCGTTTTTTCCTTTTATGCCCTTGCTTCATTTTTCTAAGTTTCGACTACGTTTTGTTCCCATCGTCTCTCTTGTCGTTTCCCTTCTTTGTCGTTTTCCCTGTCTTCCTCTCCATTGTCGCTTCCAAGTTAATTATGTCGTTTTGTATTGTTATTTATTTTATTGTTGTTTTTGAACTTTTATCGCTTTATCATTTTTAAAGCGGATAGTTTCCTTTCTATTGTCGCGTTTAAGTTAATTATGTTGTTTTGGATTGTTAGTTATTTATTATTTTTTTAAATTTTTATGGCTTTATCTAGTGTGTTTGGCTGCTTCAATTTAAACAAATTTTTGGTTGCTTTAGTATAAAACTTTCACAAGCTACATTGTTAAAAAAATAAGTCATCATATAAAACTCTTACATGCTACAGTGCTACAGTATGTAGACCAAAAGTTTGGGTTCAAACCACACTTTTCAAACATAGTAATCATTTCAATATTGGTGTTTGTCATCCTTTATGGATTACCATGTGCCTTTGATGGCGTTGTCAAGTTCGGCTGCTCTCTCTGTGGCATTCTCTTTTTTTGTTGTTTAATTTTTGTTGCCGTTTTCTAATTCTTAGGTCGTTATTTTTTATTGCCTTTTTTTATTTTCCTTGGCCGTTATGCTGTTTTAACGTTGACTTGTATTCTTTGTATTAGTTCTTTAGTTTGTTGTCTTTTGCAGTTTTATTGCCGCTTGACTCTTTGCCGTCTCCACTTCAGCCCTCATTTTCTGCCATTTGCTTTTACTGTCGTTTGTAAGTTTTCCTTTCGCTAAAAATTTGCCTTTCTAAAATTGCTGTCGTTTCATTTCTTAGTTTTTCTGTCGTTTTATTTTATAATCTAAGGAGGAAGAATATTTTAAAGAGTTTGCTGCTGATTTTGGCTCAATTTTTAAAAAGGTGCCAATTTTCTTGTGGCTTTTATTCGGCAATTTTACTTTTATACCCTTGAGTTGAGACGATCTGATATTCAGAACAAATAAACCACAGAATATTTAAGTTGAAAATTTTTCCAACACTTTTTTTTTACCGTTTTGCATCTGTCAAAAATGCAGGAAAATTCACAGTAAACTGTTAAAAGAGAACTCTCTTTCTCTCCCTATGTATGCCACTTCTCAAACTGATCAAGAGGGCAATTAAATGTATGAACACATATATCTAACAACTCAAAACAAAAAAAATAAAAAAACTTTGTTGACCTTTTCAAGTGTACGATTTCAACATGAGACAAGTTAATCAAATCTAATGATCAAGCAAGAAATGTTGCTTCTGCTAAATCTAGTTATGGCTTCCTTTGCCAAGCACTCGGCAGCTTCTTGGGGGTCCTCTAAGTGCCTGATGAGATTCACAGCCTCTTGAGCCTTCATCGCCTGCTCAACCACCATCAAACTGTTAATTTCTGACTTAACTAACTGTAAATTTCATAACATAAGCCTTGGAATGGTAACTTCACAGCCTCTGTATATCAACACAAATAGAGTTGTAGGGTTGAAAAAAAAAACCATGTCCCATCCATATTGTACAATTCTTAATCTAATTTTTTACGCTGTATAAATTTAATGGAAATGTCACACACACACATAAATATATGGAAATGTCTCTAGTCTAGCATCCTAACTTCGATATGTTAACACCATTAGTATATTTTGTGTAGCATTTAATTTGCTTTAACGTGACACTTAATAAATGTAGGTCATCTAGTAATATTAAGTATAAAATTGAAACAAATTAAATGCTACGCGAAGGTACTCACAATGTTATCATGTGAAACAAAAAATGTTACAAGCGCTGAATTAGTCTAGATGTGGATTTGAAACACTTGTCATTTATTCAATGTAATAAACGTTTAAAATATATATGACACTCAAAACTGTCTACTGTTACAAAGTCAGTATAACTTCTAATAAATGTCATGTTAAAACTTCTCATAAATTCTCTAAAGATCATGACAAAAGTCTCTATACATACATATATACATACATATATACATACATATATATGTATATAAAGCATGGTGTTTTGTTACCTCCCATATGCCAGTACTTGCTAATATGACAAATTCAGTGTCAGAGTCAACTCTTTCAGCCCCAACAAGAAGTTCTGAGCCTCTGGACCGCATAGGCTTTGTTGTATCCGCTTGACACGCAAACTTCCGAACTGGTTTAAACAAAATTGCCAAACTCATTATTTCGAGGGAATTTGTAGAGTGGTAATCCCATCTTCGGCTCATATTTTGAAATTATTAAATTTTAAAATTATTAAATTTGATCAAAATTATTTTTTCTATAAATTTGATAGCTGAAAGATCAAAACATATGGTAAGGTATTCTTTTTATTCCCACTAAAGAAAATGTCTCATTTTGAATATTCCATTTACAAATATTGCCTCAAAGTATTGAATAAAAAACCATTGACCCACATTTAGCAGTGTCCTTTTGACAAAGAACAGAGTTATTGGTGTCTCACAAGTGAGTGGTGAGCCCTATGCACTTGTTTCAAGTCAAGGTTGTGAGTGTTTGTTTGTTTGTTTGTTTGTTTTTTAACGAATCAAAGTTGCATAAAGAAAATTGAATGTAAATATTTTTGGTATTAGAGCTGGTCTTTTGAGGTGCGTTTGGTTCGTGGTTTTAACTACAACTTAATAATTTTGCTACAGTATTTTCTTTCACAAAAATTTAAATTTTTATTCAAAATTTCTATTCAAATCTATGAATCAAACGGACTCTAAGACAAAATTATCAAATTATATTGTGTTATGTAATAACATATCAATTCTAAAGTTGACATGTGATTTATAATGGTGTGAAGCATCATTTTTTTTTTTCAAGCAAACAAAGGGACATGGAAATTGTTGAAGCAAACACAAGAGATGCATCAACACGTTATTTCAAAAGTTGACATGACTCATGAGATTTATATAGTGTTGTAAAGCATCAATGTATTTTGACGAACAAATAGTCAAGCAGACAAAAGGAAATGGAGGATATTAAAGGGACCCACAATTTTCACTATCCTCTTCTTTTCTAAAATAAAATTACAATAAGGTGTTGAAAAACAAAAGAAATTTAAGAAATGTGCTCCCCTCAACTCGCTTTTTCCTTTTTTTGGTTTTGTGTTATTTTTTTAATCTATCTTTTTCCATTAATTTTATAGTATCTAACAAAAGACCCAAAAAAAAAAAAAAATTGCATGTATACATAATTCAATCAGTTTTATATATTTTTTAGTAATTATTTGGTACAAAGCTCCTTCTGTTTTTTATGATTAGATTTGATAATTATTTTTTTGTCACGTCTGCAAAATGGTCAATGAGTGCAAATTCAGATTTTTCAATGGGGCTTTTGGGGACCTCAAAAAAGTGAAGTGAGATATGTTTACCTGAGAAGAGTCTGCGTGACCAATGCCTTTTACCCGATTGTTGTCGTTTGCCGTTTATGCGACGAGCCACACCATCTCTACACAACACAGCTCTATACTCTCCCATGTTAGCTATCACAAGCTTCTCTCCATTGATCACCATCACAGAAACTGAACCCGGTTTTGACTGGGTCTCTCCTATTTTGGCTTTAACACCAAGATATGCCTTTCTCATGGTCTCTTTTCCTTTACTCCTTATCTGGGTCTTCTTTAAAAAAAATAAAAAAAAATTACACCCTTTAGATTATTTAGTATTAGGAAATTTCTGTGAAAATTAAGTGAACTGTCATAATCATCAACCATTTAAAAAAAAAAAAAGGAAAGAAAGAAAGGTAAGGCAATTGAACAAAATTTAATAGACTATCAGATAATTTCTTATTACAAATCTTATTTATTAGGGTCTTTCTATGGTATAGTCTCTTATCAGTAGTGTATGTCCTACCATCAAAATACCCTATTTACTATTAGGAAAATTCTGTTAAAATTAAAATATACCTACTGATAGAATACAGTTATGAATTGATCGACCACATCAGAATCATACAACAATAAGAAAAGAACTGTAAATTAACAAAATTTAAAATTTGTCCGTGGCCTATTGATAAGAGTAGTTTTGATATACTAGCACATAATTCTCTTATTAGAATTACCTCTTTGGGTTTCTTGTCAAAGAAATGCGCCTGCATATACTTGGTGACACCATCACCAATCCGAGCATCGGAAACTCCAAAATACCATAATTCAACCTCACCAAATTGCTCTCTTTGGACCACAACTGAGTCACACTCTGAATCGTCTGAGTCACCAAGGAACCATTGATAATTAACCACTTGATATCCATGTGAGACTGGTGTCATCCATGAAGGCTTAGAGGAGGCTTGTCTTTTCTCTCTTCCATTTCCTATCATAAACCTTCTCAGCCTAAAACCCTGTTTGTTTACCCCAATATATATATATATATAAGGAAAAATTTTTCATTTTTAATCCAAATTCTTGAACATGGAAAAAATTTTGTAAAGAAAAAAAAAAAAAGAATGAAATTGACATGAAATGTAAAAGAAAGGCTAACCTTGAGCTTGAAACCAAATAAATCCTTGAATCCCATGTCTTTAGTGATGAAATATGATGAGAATTTTTGTGTGAGAGAGATAAAGATGTGATTTTTAAAAGAATACAGTCACTTGATAAGTATTGGGTTGGGAGAGGATAATCACAATTTTTTTTTTCCAAATTAAAAAAAAAAAAAAAAGAAGAAGAGAGAGAGAGGAGAGAGAGGGAAATGGGTTGGGGAGAGGTCAATGGGTCTGCGTTTACATATAAAGTGGACGCTTTTTCTATTTCTTGCTTGGCTTATATAAATACAAGAACATGTAGCTTTTCAAAGTCAATAGGAGTCCAGAGATGGGAGAGATTTTCCCATATAAGCTTTTCTTGGTTAATTTCATTAAAGATGGAAAATTATTAGCCTTAATTATCTGTTGGAAAGTAGAAGTCTGTAACGGCCTTGTGTTTTCTTCTGCTTTTTGTTATGCAACGTTCTAATTATTTGCAACTACTTTTTCAAAAAAATAATTTTACAAGTGATATAAAAATTTTGTTTTTTTTTCCTTGCTAAATATGAAATACACATGAGGATTATAAAAGGAATATTAACTAAATTAAGAAAAAAAAAAGGCATGATAAATGCACTACGAGGTAGGGCTGCTAGTTGTGTTTTTGTAATGTGGACTATTGATTTTTATTTCCCTAGATTTTAATAAGAATTAGCTAAAATAATATTAATAAGAAACCATTTCATACTTGGTCCATACTAATTGCCATAAACCCACCCTAAAGACCGGTTTCACCGATGTCCCCACAGCCCACTTTGCATGGTCTACTTTGGCCTTTCCAGGTCGCTCCTTCCACAACATAGAAAGGAGGGTAGAGTTTAACTCTGATACCAATTGGTAAGAACCCATATCAATTGCCATAAATCTATAAGTAAAACTAATCCTAAAAAACCAACTTGTAAAGAGAGGGAGTCCATATGTTTATAAGCCACCGATCAATCCTAAACATGATTGATGTGGGATCATTACACACCAACTATGAGGACTCTTGACTCAATGCTGAGTTCAAGATTTTGAATCTAATCCCCCAAACAAATGACCCGAATATTCTAATGATTTGGTCTTTTATTAATTGGTGGTTCTTTTTTTTTTTTTTTTCCGAATTTGGCATCCTTAAATATGCCAAGTTCACTTCAAAAAAATCCAAGTTGGTCATTTAATTGGCTTGTAAAAACTTCTAACTTTCTGCCTAGCTAAATGGAAGCAACCATTTTCAGGAATTTTTTAAATTCAATTCTTAAGTTCAGTGGTTGGTGGTGCCTTTGTAGGATGAACTTTTTTTTATGAAGAGAATTTCAAAACCATCATCCTAATGAATTAGCTTGCATATGAGTGTACAAGATTGTCTTTCTGAGCGGATATGTAAAAGATTTAATCTGATTTAATATGATTTTTTTGTTAAATCGGTTAGAGTTTAATTGAATATTTATAGTTTGGGAGTTCAAATGCTTTTGACACGCGTTATACACGGCTTTAATCAATAAAATGATTTTTTCCTTTATAATTAATTTATTTAGTTTTTGAAAAAAAAAAACAGAAAATCAGTATGACCAGTTCAAAGTCGGAGACCCTGAAAGGCGTGAAAAATCCACTTTAAGGAGTGTCAATTGATGTTATCCAAACCCAAAGAGGGGTTTGAATTTGAACTAAAAAATAAACACCTTTGACGACTAGGCGTCCACTGCAAAATAACAAAATGCTCTAAAATTAAGTGTTCCTTTTTAAAAAAAAAAAAAAAAAGATTCCTTTCCCTCCAACCCCCAACTCTTATAATTTCAGGGAGGAAGAAAAAAAAAATCCAACTCTTATTGAAAAGTTGGGATGATTTCTTAAATTGAAATAAAAAAGACTTGCATTTCTTAAATTTTGCTAAAAGTAGTAAATGACTTTTGTTGGAATTGTTCAAGTCTAAATATAAAATGAGTATTGTAGGCAACCTACTAGTCTCGTATTAAAAATTTATAAAGTAGAATGACACTTTATAAGACACTTCTGTCCTTTTTGAAGGCTTGATGACACATGTATCCAAGCCTTATTTTAAGTTCACACATGCATGCATGTGAAGTGTGGACTCTAAAGATTTAGAGGCACTTTTGGCACTTATTATTTCTTTAGGCATGCGACATGGAGAAATAGTGTTTTATTTTAATTGAGTTCAAATTTAATTAATTAATCTGGTAAAATTCAAATTCAGCCTATAAGGTAACGTGATAGAGTGTGCAAAGTTGTAGTTATTCAAATTCTGTGTGTTTTCTTTATTATTGCTTAGTGCAGAAACACAAGAAGACTTGTCTGTAAATAATGTTTTAAAAAGCATATTTAATATGTGTTTCAAGTCTTTATTCCACATTTTTACCAAATTTTCAATGTCTTTTACGATCAAAAGCTAAAAAAAGAAAAAAAATAGAAAAGGAAAATAAGGTATTTCTTCATTGAAAGTTTAGAACTCTCAACTCAATAATAAACGAAAATTTCAAATAAGATGATAACGAGTTAAACGAATTTATAGTTTGAATGCACACTTCTAAATATGTTGTGGATTAAACTAATAGGGTGAGTTGCGAAGACATATAGTAAGGTTTTTTTTTTTTTTTTTTTTTTTTTTTTTTTTTTTTTTTTTCAATTAAACTAATAAAACTACATATTTTGGCGTTCATTGTGGAGCATTAAAAAATTCAACACTAACGAAGGGTTTAAATTCGAGGGTGATCTTTTCAAAAGTTAAACAATTTCTTGAAAAAATTTCGAATTTGAGGGAGGAAGTTTTATAATGTTTTGCCTAAAAATCATTGCTTCTTTTATCGACTGATTTTAAAAAAATAGTCAAATAATCGAATTATTTTTTTATCATATATGATATGTCCAACAATATTGCAATAAATTCCTTAAAATGTATTATGTATGGTTTTTCTAAGACCCAGATGACTTAAGTAATAGCTTATTATTACAATTAAAAATATTTTAGAAAACATAAATAACTAATAAAAAAAATAAGATGATGATATGATTATTTGACGTGACAAGAAACCCCCGAGGTAAAATAAAATAACCTAGGTAATGTGGGACAAATTCAACTTCTAACGTTATCTCCCCTAATTAAAAAAAAAATGGATAATGTGAGACAAATTCAACATTTAACAACCTTCCTTACATGCTACACTCACATGCTACATATGCCATGCAAATGGGTCGGGTTTAAATCCGTCTTCATGAGGTCCGTCTCAACCACGAAGTGATGTCCAATCAAATGAAATTCAAATTTCATGATCCCTTTTTTTATTTCCAACAACCCTTAAAAGTGGAGTGATAATGTAGTTAGGAATATTTAAAGTGGCCATGATAAATAGGTTGGAGTAGAACTCATCTTAAAAAGGTCATTCAAGAGGACGGAATGCTCAATCCACGTATAAAAGCCATAAGAGCCTAATAATTTAGTGATGTGTGACAATTGTAAACTTAAAACACGAGTTACGATTACAAAATTTTGGAATTGAAGTTACTCCGAATTGTTGAATGCACAAGGCAACAAGGTCAAGAGCGTATCGTTTAGGCCTAAAACACTATGCTTTTCCCCCTCTCTTAAGCTCTAAAATTCTGAGTCACAAGTGAAGCGTATGGAAAAACGTCTAGTTGTATTCCACTTGATCTACGGTCTAATCTGATTTGATTTGAAATTTAAAATCTATCTCCATGAAATCTTTATTTTGAACTTAGCCCTGCTATTTACTATCACAATTACCTTGACAAACAAGTTAAACTTTGCAGATGACCTTATCCTGTCATTCAAAAGTAATTCAAACTCGAAAAACATTATTTGTTAACAACAAAACCATATCAGATTCATATAAAAATTTGAAATTTCATTCAAATCAAACACGCAAGTTAGAAAAAACAAAGTTAATTTAGACTTAATATTCACAAGATTAACACCTTAACATGTAAATCACTCTAGTTCAAAAAACCTTATCCAATCCAGATTTAAATAGATAAATAAGCAACAAATTAACACATAGTTTATGTTTTGGATAAGCCAATGCCAGCAAAATCTTGGGATTAAAAATACTAACAATTTTTTGAGTCTATTGAAAATGTGGATGCAATTTTTTTTTTTAATTTTGATTAGTGTACATATTTTCTTTTAAATAAGAATGCGTACGCCATAATTCATCAAGAAGAATGTCAAGATTATCCATCATAATGTTTTTAGATTAAAAAAAAATATAGCATCTTAGTACAATAACCAATTAGACAAGATTGTGATATTTCATGTCATTAATTCTTAGCTCATTGGCAAATAGAATCGAGGAAACGAAGTCATAGAGTTAGACGGTTGTGTGGTTCAATTTCTTTTTCACTAGAATTGAGAAAATTATACGCTGCAGTTTAACTAAACATGAACTAAAATTCATGTTAAACGTAATAATATAGAGTCCGTTTGGCAGTGTTTTCAAAATAGGTATAAATTGTTTTGTTTTAAAAAATGAGAATTTTTTTAGAATTATATTGAAAGTGTTTTTGAAATTTTTATCTCAAAAGGTATGCAAAAACATTTCCAAATTTGAATTTGAATTGAATTCCAAATTTGAAAGTATAATTCTGAGAACATTCAAAATACGTTGCTCTTTTTCATAAACTCAAATTGCAAGGTTAAAAATAGTAGTGTGGTGTTTGGTATAAGGGTTTAAAATGGTTTTGAGTGGTTTTGAACCTATAAGCCTACAATACTTCTAGTATGCAAAATAAAGAAATGGTTCAAAACAACCAGGTATAGTTTAAAATGGGTCAAAATGTCAATTTAAGAACTTGATCTCCTTAAAATTTCAATCTAAACCATTCTCTAGAGTAAAAACTCTTTCCATTATCTTTTTCTTTTATAAACCAAAGTCTTACAAACACCAATTCTCTTATGTGACGTTTTATTCCTATTTTAGACCTCTACATTCTAAAATCAATTGAAAATCACTATTTAAACCACATAGGTTCAAACCACCTGTTCAAACCACATCAATTCATACCCACATACCACTTGAACTATAACTTTGCTAGGGTTTGTAAGGCGATTGGAATAATGTGACTGAAGGCTATTTTTGTCTTTTTGAGTCTCTTTGCCTAATTTATGAAAATAATGGTCATTTACTTTATAAAGACTATAAAATGGGTCAATTCTGGAAAAAAAAAATACACCTTATGCTACTTTTTTCCATCTATTTTTATGCAAACTAGCAAAAAGTTTATACCACTTTTTTTAATTTTTTTTCTTTTTCTTCAGTTTTTTTTCATCTCTTTGCTTCTCATTCTCTCTCCATGGCTCTCTCTCATCCCTCCCCTTCAAATCTCTTTCTTCCATGGTGATGGTGATGGCCATGGATATCCTATCTTCTATGGTGATGAGTCTAATAAAATGAACATTTATTAAGGAAAAATCAATCATTTTGTATTAATATTTCTCATTAACTCCTTAATTAATAGCATTTTTGTGTTAAATAGTACTTTTAGCGTCTTAGTGTGAAAAAATGTATAATTATTTATTTCCTATATGTTTTTATGTTTAGTAATATTTTTAATAATTTTTAGAATTAATTTCATACGTAGAATATTGGTTTAGTTTGAAATTAATCAAAACCATAAAGATAATAAGTGATAATTTTATCTTAAGTCTTAATGTGTTTGATAGTATATTTTTAGTTTGTAAATATGCTCTACAATATTTTTAGTAATTTCTAAAAATATTTTCAAGTCTTAAAAATCATATCTGTGTCAAACCGAATGAGAATGGAATTTTAAAAGTTTATAATTTTTTTTTTGTGTATTTTAATGTAAATAAATATTTTTAATATTATTGTAAATATTATGTTTATAAAATTATTTATTTTATTTTATTTTTTGATTTTAGATTTGAAATTTGGCAAAAAAGAAGCAAAACGGCATCAAAATGGACAAAATTGGATAATAAATGCCTCAAAAACACATAAAAATCCAAATTTAATCTAGAAGGGGACACATGGCTTTGTTTCATCCATTGGATGCGCCACCAAAGCTTCCTCAACCATCCGATTCACCCAACGTATGAACTGCCAGACATGTAATGACTAGAAAAATCTAGAAATTAATAAGTATGATTAATTAAAGATTTTTCTATAACTATACCATTAATTCATAAGCTAATATAAGTTTAAAGTTTTTTGTAAGAACTACTTGAAAACTGTAAGAAGTCAATTCAAGATTAAAAATCTTTTGTTACGATTGGAAGATTTACAAGTTTAAATTGTGACATAACCATGGTTTATAATCATGAATTTTTCTAATCAACATGGATTTAGGAAGTCTTAACAACTATAAGACTTCACTAATAAATAATATTATGACAGCACTATTTAACTTGCTTCATGAAAGAAAAATATAACAAAATAAATGTTATGATAGTACACTTGAATAATTAAAATAATTATTCACTTTGTTAAATTAAGCTTTTAAGATCAATCTCTATGTGTTGGTCAAAGTAGATGCATTTGTAAAAATTTCAGTTAGAGAAATGATAGATAAAAAAAAATTTTCGACTCGATAGAATTATACAGAATTCCTATATAATGTCAGTTTAATGAAAAAGATATAGATCATAGTAATCAAATAGCTCAACACCATAATCCAGAAAATGGTTAAGCATAAAGTTTATGAATATAAAATCGATCTCAATTTTAATGAGATCATAAAACATAATAAGATTATCAAGAAAAGTCACAAGGATTTTTGGAAGCTCAAGAATTCCAATATCCTATATGCATATAGTTAGCTATGATACATGTTAGTAATTATGTAAAATTTATTATTATTATTATAACGGCAATAATCATAATAATAGTAAAAAAAAAAAGAGCAATGGAATCCACAAACAGTGACGAGCCATTAAGGCAGATGTATAAATGGATTACTTTCAAATCTGTAATGCGATTAAGAAAGTTTAAAAAAGTCCATAGATTGGATGCTGACCCATGAACGGCTTTCATGATGAACAGTTTGTGTTATACACGTAAAGCACGAAATTGTGCTAAGTTTAGAATTTGAACTAAATTGACTTACAAATAGTCAATTTAATTTACAAAATTTTTATAAATTGAGACTATTATTTTTATGATAAAATTAGATGCTTAGAGTATGAAAATTTTTAATGAAAAAAAATATATCTCAATTAACACTTTAAAGTTTTAGAAATTACAAAAAGATTATTTTGATCAAAGCTCTAAATACATAATATTATTTTAAGAAAAATAAGTAAATGTGGTGAATATAATTAATCACAAGTTTTGAAGACAAAAAAGGTCAAAGTTTACTATTTCAAAACAAAATCATGAAATCCATACAGTATGGATAAATTTATGAAAATGATTTCATGACGGTACAAAGATATTAATAAAACAATAATATAGTAAGAGAATTAGAATTTACTTAATTATTTTTAAAAAGTCAGAATATTACATTTTTAACAGAATGATTATATTTATAGAAATTTTAAGCTTATGAATTAAATTTGATCAACCCGACACGACACATAGTAGACTGTGAAGACTCAATGTCTACAAACACATGCGCCCAAAAAAAGAAGAAGAAAATTTCAGCCAATCATAAGAAAAATCAGATCCTCTCTCTACTTTCTCTCTTCTAAATCTAATGTAGAATCCGGTGCCAGTTTTCGACACATCCCACAACAACAAGAAGATCTCGACGAGTTAGTTTTGATCTTGATGTTTGTAGATTTAGATCAATGAAAGGAACAAGAAGGCACCGATCTTTCCACTCGATTTCAGCCGGAGCAGCTCAGTAGTAGCCCCGTCGCTGCCGCCGTGCCACCATAAAAAATGTTGTCTTTGATGACAGTGATTGACACTACATGTGTCCTTAAACTCAAAAGAGTGCAGAGGTATAAACCCCCATATCAATTTCAGTGTACCACCGTGTTTAGTCGAACATTTGTCTTGCTATTGATGACTACCGCATGGAAGATCGATCTTGGCATTCCTGGTGGAATTGAACCAACCAAATTGAAGGTTTCATCACACTCAAGGGACCTTGTAGATCAAAAACCATTGATCAATTGCTTGAGGCCACTATTGGAAGACAAAGAACAGCCATCGCCATCACGTTCCATCGTGGTAGGCTCGAGTCTGCCGCTATATGCAGTGGTGATGTGCATCACCACCACTACTATGCTTAAAAGACTTCATTTAGTGAAAACCCTACTTCAATTGCATGCAATAGTCATTGATTGATGGAAAACTATAAACGTTGCTGTGAGCCACCGTGGGTCATTTCAATTTCACTGTTTTTGGCGGTGTTGAGTAGCCCCACCATAGGGGGAACACTTACAGTGACATGAGGAGTAAAAGCCCTCGGTCAGTTTTGGACCATGATCTTCGGAGAGTCACCATCTGTGTAGCCTTTTGTGGCCATGATTTTCAAGCATAATCAACTACATTAGAGGCCTAACCAATTGAAATTGCCTTCACCATTGAACTCTGAAGGTCCATAAATGTTGGGAGTCGAAGTTGTAGCTCAGTCCGCTCACTGGAGCAACTGCACACGCCCCACATGTCGCCATGGGTGGCTAGACCTAGCAGACCCCAAGTTTTGTGCTCCTTACCTCTGATCAGCGATCCAAGACAACCTCTTGACTTGTTTCGACGTTTTAAACGCAATGGTACTCCCATTCGAAGTAATTTCACTCCTTTGAAAATCGTTTGATAGTGACTATACACGGATCGAGGTGACATAGACCATAGTAACAGAGTTCATAATGACGTTTCCAGCAACACATGATCTCCAAGAAGCATTCTTAGCCATTCACAGTCGCTTAAGGACAACTATCGAGGATGCTTTGCAAACTGTAGATACACCAAGATCCTACTAGAACTTCTTTGTTTGAAATCTAGGTAAGTAGAAATCTCACATACAATATGAACACTTTTTAAATAAATTGTTTTACATGTTTCATAAAAGTATTATGAAATGCATGATCAATGACTTGTCACGTCATGTTAAGTTATGATGTGTTGTTATGTTATGATATAATTATAATTTATTATGTTTATGCCATATCATGTCATGCTATGTTGTGATTATGCCATGATCAATATGTGATGTGTGCATTTAATATATTATATTATTTAGTCACTTTCAAGTTAAGCATGTTTACAAGTTATGATTTATGATTTATGAAATTATCATACTACATACACACAATAAAATAAGTGAAATTAATAAGATAAGTTAAGGGCATCATACCAACCTTTGACCTACGGGGAGGCTTCAATATAGTTTAGTACAATTCATGATCTCAGTGTCATTTAGGGACCTCATAACCCTGACCTCCTGAAGATCGCCCCCAACCGGTATGATCACTAGGCCCAATTAATAAGATAAGTTAAAGTTTAAATAATTAAGCATAAACAAGTTGATAAGCAAGCATAAAATATTCATACATGTTTTTATTTAAATGATTTTAATTATGTTTTTTGAGTCTAATTTCTTACTTGCTGAGCAAAAGCTTATTTAAGTATGTTCATGTTGTAGGTAGATAAGAAAACTTGTCAGCACCACTTGATGGGCAATGGTGCGAATGGTAGAGATACGAATGGATACCCTCGCACAAATGTAGTATTTCTGGATTCTTAGTTTATAAAATTATGCATGTTTTTATTTTATGAAATTATACATGCACTAAGAAGTAAATAAGATTAAAAACCGGGGCTTATAATCATACAACCCTGTTCTAGAGATCATGAAACAAACACAGGAAAATTTTCAAGTAAGAAAAGTATAAGATTATTTAGAATTAGAAATGTTTATAGGAGTTTTACGATAAATTAAAAAAGGATTTTAATGACTATGTTTTATGAATTTATTATCATGAAAGTTTAAAAGAATATATTTTAAAGAACTAATATGTTAGATTTAAAAGAATAAGTTTTAAGAAATTATTATTTTTATGTTAAGTTTATAAAAAAATAAGTTTTAAGAAACCAATATGTTAATTTTAAGATAATATATTATAAGAAAAGCATAACGAGAGGACGGTTTTAAAATAAATTTAAAATAGGAATTTATAATGATATTTAATTTAGAATTGTTTTGGAAATATTATCATTTAAATTAAGAAATGTTTAAAAAGAAATAGTTTCTATTACATTATCTTTAAAAAAATTTTTAGGAGTTATTATTATTGTTATTATTATTATTATTATGTTTTAAGAAATTAATGTATGATGTATATAAAGAATAAAGTCCTTAAAAAATATGATTATGTTAAAACGTAATAATTATTATTACGTTATTATTATGTCTAAAGAAATCAATATTGGATGGCAAGAAGTCAATATTGGATGGCAAGAAGAATGTCTAAGATCACGTTGTACCAGTGCCTCTTGCCACCGCGCTGTCGAGGATCTTGGCCAAAAGCATGCATTCTCAAAAGCTGAGAACGACGTGAAGAAAAAGGAAAAAGAAAACTTTGAAAAAAAATGCACCAAATGAATCCGAAGAGGTCAAGCTAAATAGAGGGGAAAATTATAAAAAAAAAAATGTTAAATAGTACTCTTTTGAGTCCTATAAATACCGAGGGCTTTGGATCAGTTGAGTAAGACCCCTTAGTCAATGTAAAACACTGTTTTCAATTTTTGAATTTTTTTGTTTTCTTTAGATTTTATGTTCAATTTTTAGTCTAAGTTTTTTTAAAATATTTTCTTCGATTATGCAGTAAAAATTATGTTCAATAATATTTCTAATATTTTATTAAATACGTCTTTTTAATTTTTCTTTTTAGTTGAAATGAGAGGGGAAAACTCTAGCAAAATCACTCTAAATATTTTTAGTTTTTCTTAGTTTTCTAAACAGTTATAATGCTAATTTTTTTTTTTTTTAGAAAACTTAGGATTTTAATATTTTTCTAACTAGAACTCTGCCAAGATTCAGGTTCTGATTTTCTGATCTATAGACTGGCATAAATAATGCTTAGGAGGACCTTGATTGGTTGTAGAGAGAGCATTACTTGGTAAATGCTTAACTTATTATTTTGGTTGTTATTTTAGTTAAGTAATGCTGAAATTTTGCCCGTTTATTAAGTTAAATTTTTGCTACATTATAGACATAAAATGGCACATAAATGTTAGTAATGCTTGATTTATTGTCGACATAAGATGAGATAATGTATTTTTAAACCAATTAATAAATAATTAGGAAAAACTAAAATTTATTTAAGTTGATTACGAAACTTTTGAACCTTAGCTTTGTTATACTTATTGTTTTACCCCTTTTAATTTGTTGGTATTAGTGTTTTTTTATTAAAGTTATTTTTAATTAATTGCATTTATTGTTAAAGTTCTATTTTAATTTAAGCTGTATTTCTTGTTAGTAAAGTTTCGAAATAACGAAATTCTGAAAATGAAAAATGCTGTAAAAATGTGTAAAATATTGTAAACATATTTTGTAAATAATAAATATGAATCATCATATTTTTTAAGTCTAAAAATAAATAAAAAGTTAATATAATAAATATACTGGAATTAAACAAAATCCTTCTCTGTGGGTTCAGCCATGGATTCACCGAGTATTTATTACTTAAGATAACCTTATACTTAGGATTATATCACATTGTACATTTTAATACCGAGTTAAGTTTTTGGCGCCAATCTTTTGTGACTACTATTTGAAAAAAATAATTTTACAAGTGATAACAATTTTTGTTTTGTTTTGTTTTTGTTTTTTTTTTGTTTTTTCCTTCCTAACTATCATATACACATGAAGATTGTAAAAGGAATATTAGCTAAATTAAGAGGAAAAAAAAAAAGGCCATGATAAATGCACTGCCGGGTAGAGCAGCTAGTTGTGTTCTTGGGGGCATTTTTAAAAATAACTTTTTCAAAAAATTTTATTTGGCCAATGATCTCTTTTTTTTTTTGGTTTTTGGGCATAAAAAAACTAGTTTTTTAGGCATCAAAACAGTTTCAGTTTTTTTTTATTTCCACCCTGGTTAGGTCCCTCTCCTCGATACAATCCTTTTTCTCTTTTCTCTGAAAAAAGCTGAGGTAGTTTCGGTGTTCAAAAAAAGCCTTTTTTTGTGCCAAAAAAAAAGAGAGATTATTTACTTAATTTTAAATTTTTTTAACCCTGTTTTCAAATTTTCCCGTGTTCTTGTGATTTGGACTCGTGATTTTTATTTCACTAGATTTTAACAAGTGTTGGCCAAAATAACACTGTTAACCTGCACTATTCATATTCTTTTTTTTTTTTTGACAAAATTATTAATATTCTGATGATTTGGCATTTTTTTTTTTTTGTCATTTGGCGGATTATTTTATAAGTTTTAAACTCTAACCCTCATAAACTTGATTGTATATTTTTTCAAAAGCAACAAAGCTGATGCCAAGTTGGTCCCGGCCTCTAATTTAATTGCCATGTAA
Source organism: Artocarpus hirsutus (assembly GCA_946598075.1). Taxonomy (NCBI): domain Eukaryota; kingdom Viridiplantae; phylum Streptophyta; class Magnoliopsida; order Rosales; family Moraceae; genus Artocarpus; species Artocarpus hirsutus. The sequence continues at coordinate 50,136 of CAMOHE010047671.1, forward strand.
ATATTTCTAACCTTATGCCTAGCTAATTGAAGCAACAATTTTTTAGTATTTTTTCCCTTTTAATTCAAATCTTAGAAGTTCAGTGGTTAGTGGTGCCTTTGGTAGGATGAACTTTTTTTTTTTTGGCTGAAGAGAATTTCAAAGCCATTATTCTTATGAATTAACTTGTATGTGAGTGTACAAGGTTATCTTTCTCGGAGGATATGTATAAGATTTAATAAGATTTTTTTTTTTTTTGGTTAAATCTGAGTATCATGAAGTAGGTTGTTCAAACTAGCCAGTTTAATTATTAAATTTAAATTTATAATGCGGGAGTCCAAATCTTGACCAAACAAATTTTTTTTGACACATGTAATATACAGCTTCAATCAAGAAAATGATTTCTTTCCTTTTATCTACTTAGCTTTTGCGGAAGGAAAAAAAAAAAAATTGTATTTTCTCAATATGACCTGTTCAAAGGTGAACAATACCATTTTTAAGAAATCAATAGATTTTCCAAACCCAAAGAGGGGCTTGACCTTGAGTTTACACCTTTTGACGACAAGTCGTCCCCTACAGAATGAGAAAATGCTCTGAAATGAATCTTTCCTTCTCTCTCTCTCTCTCTCTCTCTCTCTCTCTCTCTCTCTCTCTCTCTCTATATATATATATATATATAGTAAAAAATCATGGGTAATGCGGGACGAATTCAACGTTTGACACGCACCCTCACACGCTATGTGTGACATGCAAATGGGATGGGGCATAGACCCATCATGGCACGCAAAGTCTGGCTTTGATACCATGATAAATAAGCTTGGTAAAACTTATCCCAAAAGCTAACTCAAGGAGAAAGAATACTCAATCCGTGACAACCCAAGTAGGACAAACTTAACTTATAACACGAATTACAATTATAGAATTTTTTGAATTTTTTAAGTTATTAGAAACTTCACCAAAGTAGACATCATCATCACGCAACTCGCCTTTAGATGCACAACCTTTCTCCAAGTTTGCAACTTGCCTTGGGTTGAACTGTTATGCACTCCGAGCACAATCTAGCTTCAGCTCCTCTTCAAACTTACTCTTAAAGACCATATTGTTGAAGCCTATAACTCTCTAGCCTTTTCCTCTCTCTTAAGCTCTAAGTGGGTGTTTGAAAGGATGGTGAGAACCAGTGGTGGGAACCACTTTTACTGTAGTATATGAGAGTTTTACACTGTAGCAATTTTTTTTTATTGTTACTGTAATATGTGAAAACTTTTTACTGTTCATAATTGAGTTTATGGTAGGAACAATCACTGCCAAACACCCCCTAAAATTCATGGGCTACATATGTGATCGCTTAAATAAGCAAAGCTTACGAAAACAAAAACAAAAACAAAAACAAAAACATAAACCAAAAACAAAAAACAAAAAACAAAAACAAAAACAAAAACCAATAGTCTAGGTGCATGTTTGATCTAATTATAATCTGATTTAAAATTTAAAAATCATATTCATAAAATCCTCATTTTGAACTTGCTGCTAATCAACCGTCACGGCTATATTGATAAATAAGTTAAACTTCCCATCTTGTGGACAAAGGACCTTACCCTGTCATTCAAAAATAAGTCAAACTCCAAAAATGTTATTCGTTAGCAACAAAAACCATATCAGATTCAGATATGAATCTGATCTGCAAAATTTCCTTACAATCAAACAGATAAGTTAGAAAATAAACAAAGTTCATATGAACTTTAATATTCATAAGATTAACACCTAAAAATCTGAATTACACTTTAATTCAAAAATCCTTATCCAATCCAGATTGAAAAAGTTAACGTCAGCAACCAATTAGCATGTAATTTATATTTTGCATAACACAATGCCAGCAAAAGGTTAGGATTAAAATCCTTACACTTTCGAGTCTAAAGATAATGTTTACACAATAATTTTTTTTCTTTTAAATTTTGATTAGTGTACATATTTCCATTTAAAAAAAGAATGAGTATGCGATAAATCAACAAGAATGTCAAAATTTTTTATCATAATGTTTTTAGATTAAAAAAATAATAGCATCTTGGTATAATAACTAATTGGAAAAGATTGTGATGTTTCACGTCACTAATTCTTAGCTAATTGGCAAGTAGAAGCGAGGAAACGAACACAAAGTTAATTGTGTATTTGGTATCTGGTTTCCATTTTTCACTAGAATTGACCAATTTATACTTTGCGGATCAACTAAACATGAATTAAACTTTACTTTAAACACATTAATGAATTGTATTTTCGAAGAGCTATTTATGTTGTTGCACCCTTTATTTTAGGTTAGTTCAAAAACTACACCTTTAGTTTTTTATCCTATTAAATACGTACCTTTATATTAGATTTAATACATAGATCTATGCCTTAACTTGGTCAATAGTGTATCTTATCCTTCAAAATGACCAAAGTATCCCATAATAAAAGAGAAAAAATTAACACTAAAAAAAACAAAAACAAAAACAAAAAACACACAAAACACTCGTTTTTTAGGGTATTCTATACATTTTTTGAAGTCAAAAACCTTAATATAAAGTTATTTAAGTTCTTTTATTTTTCAATTTGAAGGTAGCTTAGGAAATTTCTTAGGTTAAAACTGAAAATTGATCACAAAAAGATACAAATTTATGAATTAAATCAAATATAAAGGTATATATTTAATGAGATAAAAAACTGAAAGTATAATATTTGAATAAATTTAAAATACACGGTATAAAAATAAAATATTTTTTCAAAATAAGCTAGAAAAAAGGTAAATTAACAACTTAAGGGTCAAAATTAGTTATTTACCAGGGATGGGTATAATTTACATGAATTAGAAATTTTGATGCGTAGTTTTAAAAGCATTCAAAATACGAAATTACTCTTTTTCATAAACTCAAAATGCAAGGCTGAAAATAGTAATATCTCCCCAAGAACATGAGAATTGCTTTGGTGCCTGTTGGATATGTACTCTCCATGATGCAAATTCTTAAAATGTGATACTCTGTCTTTGAATCGATGGGACAGAGTCAATTTCGTAATAAGGCATCATGGAAATCAGTATTTAGTAAAATTACTATCTGTGGGAAAAAATGGTGTTATTTTCTGCTTAATCAAACATACAGCCTGAAAATATATACATATCAATCCTAACTTTATACCCTTTTTTATGCCACAACCTAAAACACTCCTAAAAATAAGCCTAAAAGTGGTGCTAAAAGTGTTCCATGTTTTATGGAACTTGTTCCACCTTCCAATATCCCCAAAATAATTCTGCCTTAGATTAAGAAACATGCATATTTGCCAATCCCCCTCAAGCTAGTGAGTAGGCATCGTCCATTCCCAGCTTGATAATAATCTCCTGGAAGTTAACGTTGTTGAATCCCTTCGTAAACACAACTGCCAACTGATCTCCTCTAGACACATAGGATGTAGAAATAAGGCCATTGTCTAATTTTTCTTTTATGAAATATCTGTCTATCTTGAGATGTTTTATCCTGTCATGTTGTACAGAATTATGTGCAATATTTATTGCAGACTTATTATCACAATACAACATTATAGAGCCAACCCACTTGATCTTTAAGTATTCAAGAAGAATCTTCAGCCAAAGTAATTCACATACTCCTTCTGCCATTGATCTAAATTCTACCACTGCAATGGATCTTGCCTCACGTTCTACTTCTTACTTCTCTATGTGACAAGATTAACCCCAAGAAAGGTGCAATAACCTGATGTGGACCTTCTATCAACTAGTGATCTTGCACAGTCTGCATTTGTATAGGCTTCAAGTACTAATTCTGTGTTTCTTTTAAACAAAATCCCTTTCCTACAACTAGCTTTTAAGTAGAGTAAGATTTTGTAGACAGCTTGTAGATGAACTGTTATTAGATCATGCATGAATTGACTTATTACACTCACCACATATGCTTTATCTGGCCTTATATGTGCGAGATAAATAAGTTTTCCAACTAACTTTTGGTACATTTATATATCCGTGGTAGAATCTTCTTGTGTCTCTCCAAGTTTGTGATTTGGATCAATTGGTGCATAAGCAGGTTTACACACTACTTTTCCTGTTTCTATAAGGAGATCAGTTACGTATTTTTATTGTGAAATGAAGATACCCAGCTTTGAATGAGCCACTTTAATTCCTAGAAAGTACTTCAACCTTCCTAGTTGCTTTATTTCAAATTCTTTGTTCAAACACTTCTTCAAGGACTCTTTTTCCTGCTTATCATCTCCTGTTACAATAATATCATTAACGTAAACTAGCAAAACTGTAACTCCTCCTGTAGCCGAATGCTTGATGAATAGAGTATGATCTCCTATACTTTTCTTGTATTGTTTGGTTAACATTTCTTTTGTGAATCTTCCGAACCAAGCTCTAGGCGACTGTTTGAGGCTATATGGTGTCTTTTTTACTTTGCAAACTTTGTTGGTTCCTAGATTTCCTCCAAAACCAGCAGAATATCTATATATATCTCCTCCTCTAAGTCCTTCTGGAGAAATCATTCTTGACATCATAATATTGCAGATCCCAATCAAAGTTTGCAGCTAATGATAGTAGGACTCAAATTGTGTTCATTTTCGCAACAGGAGCAAAAGTTTCCTAATAATCGACCCCGTAGGTTTGGATGTAGCCCTTGGCTACCAACTTCGCCTTATATCTCTCAAGAGTTCTATCTGCTTTGTATTTTATAGTGAATACCATTTATATCCAACTGATTTCTTCTCTCTGGGTAGCTCCACAATCTCCCCAAGTTCTGTTCTTTTTCCAAAGCCACCATCTCCACTCTCATGGCAGGCCTCCATTCTTTATGGGACAATGCCTCAGATAAAGTATTCGGGATTGAAACGGTGTTTAGACTTATAAGAAAATTTTTATGAGATGGTGAGAATTTTTCAAAAGACACAAAATATGAAAGTGGATACAATGGGTGTTTAGTAAACTTTCTTGATTTTTTCCAAACAGCAATTGGTAAAATAAGATCATTAGTTTCTCTTTCGGGCAACACATATTCCATTTAGGAGGTAGGCTCAGAAACTGTAATTACCTCATTCTTAGAGTTAGGAGGAGAATCTTGGACTTGCCTCAGTTTAGGGGCTGGAATTTGACTATTTGAATACACTTTTTAAAATCCCCAAGTGTCATAAATCGGAGTTTTTGTGTGTTGAAAAGGAGAACCAATGGATTGCAGAGTTGGCAGTCATGAAGAAGACTTTTTGAGTATTGATAAGCTGGTGATCAGGAGAAACAGAAAGAGGGATAGGAATAGAAGTAGGATCTGAATTAGATAAGACAGGAATAGGATTAGACGAGGAATGACTAGAACCAGGATTTGATGAAGATGATAAATCTAGTAAGAAAATATCTCTATCCTTGTCTTCCATTATTGAACTTTCCCCCTAAAGATAAGGTTGAGTAAAATATGGTTTTCTTTCTTCAAAGATGACATCTACTAAAACAACGAATTTTTTAGAAGGTGGGTGATAACATTTGTATTCTTTTTGAGTTGATGAATAACCAACAAAGGCACATTTGATTGCTCTAGGATCCAATTTCCCTCTATTGTGACTATGAACATGGACAAATGAAGTACAACCAAAAACCTTTGATGTGAGATTATTTGAGGTACTCAAATATGGATAAGATTAGGAGAGTGTTTCCATTGGTGTTTTGAATTTCAAGGCCTTAGAGGGCAGCCTATTTATAATGTGAGCAGTTGTAAGAACAGGTTCTCCCCAGTATGTACTTGGGACATTTTGTTGAAACAAAAAAGCACGAGTTATGGCTGGTAAATGGCCATTTTTTCTCTCTACTACTCTATTTTGCTGTGGAGTGGTAATATATGATGATTCATGTATTATTCCCTCTTTTTGAGAGTATGAAGATAGGAGTTGGTTAAAGTAATCTTTTGCATTATCGGATCGAAATCTTTTGATTTTAACACCAAAATTGATTGTGGACCATGTTATGGAAAACAGGGAGAATAGTGCTCACATCATATTTAAACTTGAGTAGGAAAATCCAACAAACTCTAGTGCAATCATCAATGAAGGAAACAAACCATCTAGAACTTGTCACATTGGAACATTAGATGGGCCCCATATATCACTATGAACCAAAAAAAAGGAATGCAGCTTCTTTTATTACTAATCAGGAAGGAAACAAGTTTATGCTTTGCAAACTCATAAAACATCACAATGAAAATCCTCAACATCTATTCCTTTAAACAGAGAAGGAAACATGGTTTTTAAAACACCAAATGAAGGGCGACCAAAACGACGATGGTAAAGCCAAATTGTATCTTTATTTGAAGAAAATAAAAATGACAGAGGAAGCTGATTTGTGACACTTTTTGAAGTGTCCAATGTTTCAAGATAGTAAAGTCCATCTTTCTCTTTAGCAAGTCCAATCTTCTCCCCTTTGCTCCAGTCTTAAGATATACAGTGAGTAGGATAAAAAATAACACTGCAATTCATTCATGAGTAAGCTTTTTTATGGATACCAAATTAGAGGAAAGTTTTAGGAACATGGAGAAAATTTTTAAGACAACTAAAAGATCAATTTGGATATCTCCTAAGCCTGCTATTGTGGTGAGAGAGCCATCTGCAACCAAGACCTTTTTACTGCTAGGACAATGCGTGTAAGTGCTAAACTTTGAGGAAGAATATGCCGTATTATCCATGGCTCCTGAATCAATGATCCAAAAGTTGGTCATAAATTAAACTGAGACATTAACTCCATAAGAAAGATTAGGCTTATCTGAGAGTGCTAAGGAAGAAGCACTGTTGGACTTAGGCTTTTCTAATGCCCCTAACAATTATTTGAGCCTCTCAATTTCCTCCTTATTGAATTCTGCATATTCTGAGATTGTCTCTGAACCTGTTTGAGTTGTGGTCATGTGGGCTTGTTCTTGAGCCTTCTGATGTCCTCCTCGATAACCCCATTCTCGGCTTGAGGCATTAGGCTTGCCATTTAATTTCCAGCATCGATCCTTGGTGTGTCTCGGCTTCTTGAAGGATGCGCACCAGAGATTGTCATGGTTTGAAGTCTTTGACAATTCTGCTCTCCCATTCTCGAGGACTAATGGTTGTTCTTGGCTAGTTTTGCGGTTGTTTCCACCATTGGTCACCAAGACAGAAGCTTCTAGAATTTGGGTCTCAAACATCACTCCTCTTCGGCTTTCTTCTGCCCGAATAATGGAAATGGCTTCATTAAAAAGGTGATAACTTCATCTTTTGCTAATATTTGGACTCTAACTTGATCGAATTCTAAATTTAGGCCCCCAAGAAAGTAATATACTCTTATCTTGTTCGATGAAGGCTTTTACAATTGCAGTATCTTCACTATGCTTCAACTTAATAGCCCTGTAATGGTCCAATTCCTGGCACATATTTTTTAGAAGATTGGCATATTCTGCGACAGATTTGCTACCTTATTTATTGGTAGAAGTTTTCACTTTGATCTCATATATCTGGACTACATCCTTTGCTTTTGAATATGTCTGTCTTACGGACTCCCGTGTGTCTTTTGCTGCGGCCAAGAACATAATTGTGTCACTGATTTCTGGTGTCATTGAATTCCATAGCCATGACGTCGCCGTGGAATCCTCCTAATCCCAGACTTCAAACTTTGGATCGCCTTGCTTCGGTCCAGTCCCAAGCAGATGACTCAATTTTCTCTTCTTTTCGAGAAAAGTCTGAACAAATTGACACCATTTTAAATAATTCTTTCCATTGAGCCAATAAACTGCCTCAATATTTTGTAGATCTCCAGCAAGTTGATGTGGTGTCATCTCTTCACATCTCTTCACAAGTTACTCCTCTAGATTGACTGGTAGGGCTCCCTATTGTGGTAGACATGACAACGTACTCTTGGAGAGAAAAAGGAAAAGATTTTCACTAGAAAGATTGAAAGAAGGAATACCAGTGAATCAAAAGAAAAGAGAATACCAGAGAGAGGTCAGCAATAAAGGCTAACAAAAGATCAAATGGCAATGAAGGCCGAGTAAAACCAAATGGCAATAAAGGCCGAAAAAAAATCAACGAAGAGAAATCTGGCATAGAAGGCCGAAATAGAAAAAAATTTTCTCCCAATGAATTCAGGCCTTACAGCTTTGATACCATGTGGGAAAAAAATAATTTTATTTTCTGCTTACTCAAAATATACAACCTAAAAATATATACACATCAATCCTAACTTTATACCCTTATTTATGCCACAATACATTCCCTAGAACACTCCTAAAAATAAGCAAAAAATAGTGCTCAAAGTATTCCATGTTTTATGAAACTTGTTCTACTTGCCAACATCCCCAAAATAATTCTGCCATATTTGCCAACTTTACTACCTAATTATAGCGAAAGGAAATGCTAAAGAAGAAATTTGGAGGTATTGGAAGAAGACTTGCGGTAGATCTTGCAAATAATCCAGAAATGGCTCATTTCTTGGATGGAAGAAATTTAATAATCAACAAGCGGTAGCAAAATTTATAATAGGATTCAAAGTTGTGATTCCAACTAAAGGCTCTAAAATGCTACAGTATAAGCACTATCATATGCTATCACATGAAAAATTTACGTCAACCTCTCACATACTACAACGTGCATTTAAGACTTTAACTTTATGGTTCAACTCTTCTCCTAAATACCATAATGTCATAATCAATTCATACGTTCTGCAAATTTCCCCTTATTTTGAATGAAATTCCTTAACAAAGTTTTGTTCACTGGCGTTAAATTTAACGTGCATAAACTCCACAAATTAGTTTCAAGGTGAACAAATTCAAACGCTTCTTTTAATTAAGCCCACTGAAAATTAAGCGTCTAAGGTAAATATAATATCCAGATCTTCAAACTCTAGATCCTTGCCAAAGAGATATGGACACTCGTTATGGTTACTAAAAGGTACCGAAACTAAACATTTTAAGCACATGTTTATGCGTGAAAGAGTATTGTACCCCTCGTTCCAATGAAAAACTCTTGTTGTTATCATCCAACAGAAGTAAACACGAACACCCAGACAAAAAATTCTACATTAAAAACAGAAGGATAAAAACTGAAGTTGAATGACAAAATCAGAAAAGAACCATCTCCAATCTGTCGACAATATTAGAAACTTAAAAACTGCTCCGAAACTCTAAATTGATTGAAAACAGGAGGAGGTTTAAGATCCAAATATCAATTTTTAAAGCTCACAACAAAATTGAGAACTCAGTATCACATGTAACTTAAGACGCGCTCTGTTTCTTCAATTTCGCAAGCTCTTGCCTAACAAGTCCAGCTTTCTGCAAACACACAAGAACTTTGTTAGCAAGGTAAACTTAAAAACGCCGAGCTAAAAAAGAAAACTACAAAAGCAATACAATGACTTGCTAAAGGAAAAACAGGTTGCAGTCAATGGAAGAGAACAATTTTGAAGCATCTGGAAAGGGGCAAGCAAACATAAAGACATGAACAACCAACTGTACAAGCGAGTGAACTAGTCTTGGAACTCAAATCCGTAACATGCGTAAGACACCAAACATAAAATAGTGCAAACCACTCATCGTTCATCCTAGACAATGTTCTAATAACAAATGGTTCTTATTTTCAGACGAAAAATAGCCTTCTGAAGAGATTGCTTCAGCAAGATTTAAAAAAAGGAAATATATTAATCAGGTACATGGTACAAATGGTATCAATACATCTAATACGAACCTTGATCTTGGCCAACATGAGCTTGAACCTATCAAAGTCATTGAGGGATGCCCTTCTCTTCTGGACAATCAATTTTCTTCCCCAAGAGCTGCTCTCCCATTTCTTCTTTACATCTGCCAAGTTACCAACACAGGCAAATATTAACACCAGATAAGAGTATATGATAGACCAAACTACAATTCTTTTTCTTATGATTTAAAAATGTACCAGCAGCTTCCATAGCTGCAAGAAGTTCCTTCTTCTTCGGGACCCTCTTGATGTCAATCTTAATGTCAGTGAGGGAAAGTCTCTTGAAGTTCATTTGAGACCTCACCATATCGGGAGCATCAACAAGAGCCTGCAAAAAAAATTAAGCAGATTCAGCATAACAAAACCAAGAAAAACCTTCATTCCATGTGCCAAGCAAGAATGATGAAATTCTAATTGATACAATAGTTATTTATAGTTTTAGACCAATATTGGCTTAAACATTTTCTAATCTCCACTAAACAACACTTATAATTCACTTGTCAGCAAATAAAACCATCAAAATGAGATCATATTAGTCCTATCTAATGTAAATACAATTACCATATAAACGTGGAAACCGATCCAAAGTGTTAAAAAATGATTGATCTCATTTGTACGTCGCAATATATAATTTCACTAAAATAAACTTGTTATAAAAATTAAAATCATACTCCGAAATATACATGAAAAAGCAAAATGCATAAAAGGTTGCCTATGGCGTAATATTCACAATCTATTACAATTCCAAAAGTACTTCAAAATACCCAAAATATGTAAAACCCCAGAAACATTAATATAAATTCTAAAATCACAAAACCCACTAAAAGCAAAGACCTTTAGAGAGAGAGAAGAGAATGCTGTTCACTTCAAATGTTGGTTTTTTTTTATGTCAAATTCTAAGCAAAAGCAGGAAATCACAAAATCACATTTCTTTTCTAGGCAACCAAACACGCATGAATCAATCCCCAAAAAATTCGAAAAAAAATGAAAAATGAAAGACAGAGAAGAAAACATACTCGGTTCTGGTCAATGACGTCGACGATGACGACGAGCTTGCCGTAGTCCTTGCCATAGTTGACAAGAGCAACTCTTCCGATCTCGACATACCTCTTGAAAGGCTACAAAAAAATTTAAAAAAAATGAATCACAAAAAAAGTAAAGAGAAATCGAACATTAGATTGAGCAAAAGATTTCAAAAGACGGCGCAGAGATTGAGAAGGTTTGCAGAGAAGAAGGGAAGCTCACCATTTTTGCGTCTGTGAGGTGTGTGAAAGAGAGGAGCGACGAGAGGCGGATATGTGAGAAACGAAAGCAGACGGAGGAATTAGGGTTTTGCTCTTGTAGGTAATTTATGGGGCTCGTTTTGTTATTTTGGGCCTGTTCACTTTGTTCATGAATTGTCTGGGCTTTTTACAAGACTTGATTTTGGGTCAATTTGACAAACAAGTAATTTCAGTGGTACTGTTCTGGGATGGCCCTTTAAAATTTAGTTTTTATGAATGCTACACATGTGAATTTATGGAATTTATGGTATAATTTAACATATAATATAAATAATTATATAACATAAACATTTTTAAGTATAACATAAATAAATATAAAAGTGTTGCATGACATATAATTTTATCTTCTTTTTAGGCAAATTTCACAAATTCCCACGTAACTATAATATTTGTATCAATATATTCTATTCTATTGTAGGGCCGGTAATTTGGACATAACAGGATGACATGATACGAAAACGACACGAGATAGACGGGTTTAGACCGTACATTTATTAATTGTGCCATAAATGGGTTGGCACGAATAACACGAAAATAAACGGGTTGGATTCATGCTAACATGCTAAACACGCCTTAACACGTTTAATTAAACGGGCCGTAAACGTGTTGACACGACACGACCCGTCCGTTTATAACACATTTAAACTTAAAAATAAAAATATTTGAAATATTTATTGTAGGTTAGTATTAATTAGATTTTGTGTTTTTGTTAATTTTCTTTATTGGCTTTTTTTTTTAAAAAAATTAAATTTTTTTTTAAAATTTTTTTAACTTTTTTTAAATTTTTAGTTAATTGGGTCATAAACGTGTTGTTATCATGTCAACCCGTCACGGCACATTTAATAATAATGTCGTGCCGTGTTACGCGTGCCATAGGCATGTAGTATTCGTGTTGGCATTTTTGGCACATTTATTAATCGTATCGTGTTCGTGTTCAAGCTAAACGTGTCGTGCTGTAAACGTGCCGATACGAACACGATTATTGCCACCCCTATTCTGTTGTGGGTAATCGCGGTGGCTCAAGACCTAAAGATGGATAAAAAAAAAAAAAAAAAAGCCCAAAAAGAGCCCAAGTGCAAAGAGGCATCTCGGCGGATAGGCAAGATGACCAAATCTTCTTCAGAAGTCGATATAAGCCAGAAATGATTGGAAGTCGAGATAACATAATGAACGTCCAAGTTCATTGAACTTAGAGACGTGTATTTAAATTGCAAAATGGGAAACTGAATCCCAAAATATCAGGAAATGGAGTCTATCATGTACAAAATTAGAAAATCAAATACCACGAATAAAATCAAGAAAGGGGAATATTTCTGATTTTGTTAGGATTTTATTTGTTATTTTTATTGATTATTCCACACCTAAACTTGTAACTATAAATAGGAGATGAAAACTTCAAAGAAGAGGCTTTTGGCTCCTATATTATCGTATACTCTCAAAAGAATAGTGAAAAACTCTCTAAGAAGTGGACATAGCTCTTATGAATGAACTATTATAATACTTGGTGTTTTTTATTTTATCTGCATTTTATTTACTTGTTTGTAAAAACATCATGAGTGATCCTTGAGAATATTGTTTACGAATTTATACCGTCGACATATTCCTTGAACTTCAAAACGTATATATTATGCCCTTGAAATATAATTTTTCTCCAAATTCAACCCTCGAACTTTGAAAACATTGTTGTTTTGATAGAATTGTTGAATTTTAGTTTGATTTAAGATTAGATATGATATTTAGGAGTTAAATATGAATGCTTTTTTTCATTTTAAACGAACTAGTTGGACACAACCAGACTCTGGTATATTATGTCTTTATAGAACCTGTTCAAAGGCGAAAAGAGATGGAGGAAAAATAAAGAACTGCTCTACTTCAAGTTGGCACTTCAAATGTTCAAAGGCGAAAAGAGATGGAGGAAAAATAAAGAACTGCTCTACTTCAAGTTGGCACTTCAAATGTTCAAAGGCGAAAAGAGATGGAGGAAAAATAAAGAACTGCTCTACTTCAAGTTGGCACTTCAAATGTTCAAAGGCGAAAAGAGATGGAGGAAAAATAAAGAACTGCTCTACTTCAAGTTGGCACTTCAAATGTTCAAAGGCGAAAAGAGATGGAGGAAAAATAAAGAACTGCTCTACTTCAAGTTGGCACTTCAAATGTTTTTAATAAACTGATGAATTTATCCATTTAGTGAGGATAATAAGTATTATTTTGTTCAAAAACTATACGTTTCAAAGTTTAGGGATTAAATATAGAGAAGTATTATAGTTCATGGGGTATAATATGTACGTTTTAAAGTTTAAATGACATTTTGACATAAGTGATATAATTTAGGAAAAATTTGTAAAATTTGTCCTAATATTTTTAAATTTTATAAAAAGTTTGAAATATACACCTTTTAAAAAAGATTATTAACATTAATAGTGCCTGAATTTTGGGGTCTTTCC
>CAMOHE010047671.1:63581-82925 GCA_946598075.1 Artocarpus hirsutus
AAAAAAAAAAAAGCCCAAAAAGAGCCCAAGTGCAAAGAGGCATCTCGGCGGATAGGCAAGATGACCAAATCTTCTTCAGAAGTCGATATAAGCCAGAAATGATTGGAAGTCGAGATAACATAATGAACGTCCAAGTTCATTGAACTTAGAGACGTGTATTTAAATTGCAAAATGGGAAACTGAATCCCAAAATATCAGGAAATGGAGTCTATCATGTACAAAATTAGAAAATCAAATACCACGAATAAAATCAAGAAAGGGGAATATTTCTGATTTTGTTAGGATTTTATTTGTTATTTTTATTGATTATTCCACACCTAAACTTGTAACTATAAATAGGAGATGAAAACTTCAAAGAAGAGGCTTTTGGCTCCTATATTATCGTATACTCTCAAAAGAATAGTGAAAAACTCTCTAAGAAGTGGACATAGCTCTTATGAATGAACTATTATAATACTTGGTGTTTTTTATTTTATCTGCATTTTATTTACTTGTTTGTAAAAACATCATGAGTGATCCTTGAGAATATTGTTTACGAATTTATACCGTCGACATATTCCTTGAACTTCAAAACGTATATATTATGCCCTTGAAATATAATTTTTCTCCAAATTCAACCCTCGAACTTTGAAAACATTGTTGTTTGGATAGAATTGTTGAATTTTAGTTTGATTTAAGATTAGATATGATATTTAGGAGTTAAATATGAATGCTTTTTTTCATTTTAAACGAACTAGTTGGACACAACCAGACTCTGGTATATTATGTCTTTATAGAACCTGTTCAAAGGCGAAAAGAGATGGAGGAAAAATAAAGAACTGCTCTACTTCAAGTTGGCACTTCAAATGTTTTTAATAAACTGATGAATTTATCCATTTAGTGAGGATAATAAGTATTATTTTGTTCAAAAACTATACGTTTCAAAGTTTAGGGATTAAATATAGAGAAGTATTATAGTTCATGGGGTATAATATGTACGTTTTAAAGTTTAAATGACATTTTGACATAAGTGATATAATTTAGGAAAAATTTGTAAAATTTGTCCTAATATTTTTAAATTTTATAAAAAGTTTGAAATATACACCTTTTAAAAAAGATTATTAACATTAATAGTGCCTGAATTTTGGGGTCTTTCCAACTTCATTTCTTGAATATATAAGATTATAATTTTGCTCTTAAATTTTTAAAACTCGTAATTTGGTCATGTTATCTGATTTTTTGTTTAAATAAACAGAATTAAACCTTTGTGTTTGCATATTGCTCACTTGTGTGGACATTATAAAACATTTGATAAATTAATATGCAGATGTAATAATTTATGGACATATCTTTTATCAGCTACTCCATACAAGGACAAATATGTAAATGACAACTTTGAGTCGAAGTCAACTTCTTCAACCCACCGAAGGCAACTTCGAGTCGTTTTCTGTTGTACGTTTGATTGCCGGCGGAAACTGGACTGAAGACTTTGACCATTGTATATTATACGCGTGCATGATCCAAAGTATTGACGTGTCAACCACACCAAAAGGAAAAGAAAAATAAAAATCTGCATTAGAATGTCCGAAACTCGCACTTAAATAGTCTCTTGCTCTCTTCTTCATGCACAAGCTCAGGGGCAGAAATCATAGACATCGCATCAGGGTAAGTTCATTATTTTATTTAACTTATGTTCCTTTATCTATAGTGAAAATCACCACATGATCCTAGTTTTCTTTGCATTTTAATGTCTAGTTGAGGTATTGTGAATTGGTTTCTCATCTGTTTTTTTTTTTTTTAATTAGATATACCTGAATCGAATTTTTCCTACCCTCAAATTTTTCCCATATATCATCATAAACACCCATAAGATTAAGTCTATTAATTTGTTTATCAAGAGATGCATGGAAGTAAACAAAATTTGTTGCTTATAAGTCATATTGCATATGCATATAGATACATATATATGTGTGTGTGTGTGTGTGTGTGTGTGTGTATGTTTTGGTTCTCTGGTTATGTCTGGAATTCCATCCGATATTTGGTTTTTATAATAAAATCCGATAGTCCCATGATTAATCCGAAAGTTTTCAGGCGCTGAATATTTTGCGTTTAGTGAGCTTTGTCATGTATATATGATGAACAAACAGTCATTTCTTTGTCGGATTTATCTGCAAAATCTTGATTCACCTGAGAACTTTCATCATATTTATGCTTTAATCGGTCTCTCAGGTATACATAAACAAATGTTATGCCACAAAGTGCAAGGGACTGTTTCTTTCAAAGATTCCTCTTCAATCTTTCTAAACTTCCATGTTGAGAAGTTAGAAATTGAAAGCATATGCTAATTATAAGTCTTCACTCATACTCCTATGATGGGTCATCATCCAAATTTGGTTTTCCTTCTTCTCCTGCTTCTTCGTATTCTCACAAGCCTTGGTAATTTCACTTATGCACAAACACAATTTTGCTCAGAAGGAGGAGTTTACACCACAAACAGTACATACAACAACAATCTAAATCACATCCTTTCTTCTCTCCCTTCTAACATCACCGCTGCTGCTACCCACGGCTTCTACAATGTCACGGCCGGTAAAGATCCCGACAAAGTCTATGCACTTGCACTTTGCAGACGAGACCTGTCGTCAAAAGATTGTTATGACTGCATAAATTCTGCCACCAAAGGCGCCACAGAGAAGTGTCCGAACCAGAAAGAGGCAATCTCATGGGGTGGCGGTAGCATTTGCATGTTAAGGTACTCGAACCGTGACATCTTCAGTTTAGTGGAGTTGGAACCTTCTTTTTCTGTGCCTAATCCAAACAACATCTCCACGGACTCTGATAAATTCAACAAGACCTTGTATGATTTAGTGGGAATTCTAATAGTAAACGCTTCTTTGGGTTCTGAAGTGAAATTTGGTGCTGGATCTGCGAACAAAAGTGTGTATGCATTGGTGCAATGCACGCCGGATATCTCACGAAATGATTGTAGCGCTTGTCTGCATAGTGCTCTAGACGGGGTTTCGAATTGTTGCGGTGGGAAGGAAGGAGGAAGGTTTTTTAGCCCCAGTTGGTTTGTTTGGTTTGAACTGTTTGAGTTTTATGATGATAAGTTTGGTGGTACATATGATGTTTCTCTCTCACCACCAATATCGGGGAATTCTCCAACAGAACCAGCTGCCATATCTCCCACCACAAGCATAAGAGGTACTAATTTAATCAGTTTTTTGCATTAAATTGTCTGTGCTAGACTAGTGATGAAAGAAAATGAACAAGAACTATGTTTTCTGAGCATTTAGGACTCTAATATGAGGGTAGTGAAATGAGTTAGCTTGTGACTAAGTAGGCTATCTAATGTCTATCATTTAATGCTTTTAAAATGAAAGTTTTTATCAGATGTGAGTTTTTTTGTGAATAAAAACTGCATGTTCTGTTTTAAATGCAAATTATTGCACCAAAAAATTCATTCAAAGGGTTGGAAATGAATCCTAATGGGGTAGCCTTGTACGGTTGGAAAAAAAAATTCATTTTAATGGAAATGACTACTTAAGGTTGGCAATTTGTGTTCGCATCTTGGGTTCATTTATGCGTCTGACCCCATATGTAACAGCATACTTGCCAACGCTAATACGAACATTTTAATATTCGTGTTGACCTACATAAACCCAGATGCAACTTGTTTATGAAAGGGTTGGCTCAACATAAAACGCTACCCGTTTTATTAAACAGGTTGTTCTAGTATCGTGTCAATTCGTTGTGTCCCGTCAACCGGTTTACATCATTTTTTTGAAATTAAATATCATGTGAACAATTCTTCTATCATATTTTATTTGAACACATTGGATTTGCAGGGATCAAGAGTTCCTCATCTCAGACAGTTGTATATATCATTGTTCCTATGCTCATCTTGGTGACTCTTCTTGCAATTGGTTGTGCTATTTTGCTATATAGGAGGTCAAGGCAAGTTCAACATGGTAAGAAAAATTTGTCAGGTGAAGTTATTATCATAAAAAACATTTGTGTTTTTGAGATTGCATCTAAAGAGTGCAATAGAAAAAGAAATTCATACTAGCATAAGAGAGTTTTAAGGTCTGTATTCTAATTTGTTGCTTTAATTCAACTTTCAAGACAATGACAGAATCAAAAGTCTAGAAGCATTACAGTTTGACCTCCAAACTGTCAAGGAAGCCACGGACAACTTTTCTGATGCTAACAAGCTTGGACAAGGTGGATTTGGTTCAGTTTACAAGGTAACTTAAAAGGAAAAAAAATATATCTTTATCTTTTTTAAGCGATGAAGTCAAGAAGGATTCTTAAGCAAGAAAATATCGTGTAAAAAGCTAGAGAAATCAGCATTTGATTCTCTTACATATACTAGTTCTCTCAATTTTTGAGTGCTTTACTTTCTGAAAAACGTATTGACTAATCCTTTTCTCACTCTGATATTTTCTCAGGGCAGACTTCCAAATGGTCAAGAAATAGCTGTGAAGCGGTTATCGGGACACTCTATGCAAGGAGAAGAGCAATTTATGAATGAAATCTTGTTAGTGGCTAAGCTTCAACATAGAAATCTTGTCAGTCTTTTGGGTTTTTGCTCAGAAGCAAGTGAAAAGCTCCTTATATATGAGTTTCTAGGCAATGGCAGCCTGGACCATTTTATATTTGGTACTACTTTACGTGCTCTCATAAACAAAGTGCATTTCTTTACATACATTATACATACTTATGTATGCGTTTTTTTGTATGGAATTGATCACTTTGTCTAACAAATATGCAGATCCTATCAAGCGTACTGAGTTAAATTGGGAACTGCGGTACAAAATCATATGTGGCATTGCTCGAGGAATTCTTTATCTTCATGAAGATTCTAAGCATAGAGTTATCCATCGTGATCTTAAAGCAAGCAACGTGTTGTTAGACGAAAATATGAATCCGAAGATTTCAGATTTTGGTATGGCAAGGTTATTTGTTGTGGATCAAAGTGAAGCCAATACTCACCGACACATGGGAACTTAGTAAGTACCTTAATTAACCCAAGTTCAATTATCTGTCAAGGAAATTCAATGCTAATGCATATAGAGAATTTTATGTGCATTATGAAGCATAAAAATGTTTTGAAAATCTCCATGAAATATATAACATACAAAGTAGCAATGTGCTAGTGATGTTTTGGTTATGCAGTGGCTATATGGCTCCGGAATATGCGTTACATGGGCGCTTCTCAGCAAAGTCCGACGTCTTCAGTTTTGGTGTCTTGATTCTAGAGTTAGTGAGTGGTAAGAAGAACAGCTGGTTGGATACTTCGGAAGACGTGGTTCACCTTCTGAGCTATGTAAGTATGCTTGTTTTTTCCCAACGCCAAAAGCCTTTCTTAGTATAAGAATCTTTTGGTAAAAATCTTTGGCTCCAACATATTAATTCATTTATACTTGTTTGCAGACATGGAAAAATTGGAGAGAAGGTAATGCTTCAAGGCTGATAGACACAACACTTGGCCAGGAAAGTTCAAGAAGTACTGAAATTATAAGATGCATTCTTATTGGGTTACTATGCGTCCAAGAAAATGTGGAACATAGACCCACCATGAATTCAGTCGTTCTTATGCTTGCTAGCCACTCCATGACTCTGCCTCTTCCTTCTCGGCCTGCATTTTACATGTACCACAGCACGGTAACGGGGTCTAATTCAGAGGAGACCGAGTCAGAGCAATCTACAACCACAAATCGAACAGCCTATCTCTCTCTCACATAATGTCTTTGAGCCTATTTCATCAATCGGGTAAAGCTCTCAATTCAAAATGTACATGTATTTAAAGGAAATTAACTCTGATACATTACAGCATCATACACATTCATGTGGTATGTGCTGATTTTGTTGTGATCAATTGATATGTATGTGCATAATTTAGCATGTGAATGGATACTTTTGCAAAGATGGTATTGTTAGTAATTAAACTCACAGTCCCTAACTGATGAGAGCAATAAAACAAAGAAAAACATTGTTCACTTTGCCGTTGCAAATTTCTCCATAATCAGAAAAAGTGTACAAGATGATTTCACACCTTACAGTCATCACTCCTCTCACTCTTTTGAATTTGAACTCTTCACTTTTTGGCAGAGTCGGTGTGGATTTATGCTAGGATATGCTTGCAACCACTCACAATCGCTCTTTTAAAAACAGTTGCAATAATTGTCCCTTTATATAGCACAGAAATTAGGCAGACGAACACATGCATAAGTACCTGAAAATTAGGTCGAACCGCGGTAGCAAGGAAAAAGCTTTTGAATAGGATTAGCCTCCACACATCTCAACAAATATAATTTTTTTGCACATTTTATTAATACTTGTAATGATAATAGTATCTCAGATTTCATCTGATGCTATTACCATTCTTGGTGAAGTTCAGATTTCAGAAGTCCAGCTAAGGCGAAAATGGTCCAAAAGTTAGCGCCCTTTCATTCCTACCAAATGGTCACTAGGAAGGACTATTGCAATTGTTCAAGTTTAAATATAAAATATTGTGATAACCCATAGTCTTACATGAGAAACTTAAAAAGACTTGTAAGTCATTCATAAGCTTGTCATATCCTGGAAGCGATTTACAGAGTGATTACCGTAAGCAGTCTTAATCGAGAGGGGACATTACGTGTTCTAAGTTTTTGTACCAATTTTCCAACAAGGACTCATTGTTCATGTTGTGGTGTGGCTAGTAGGAATCTCTGAAGTGATTCTTGCATGAAGAATATTTACTATAATGAATCTCTGTTGCCTTTAACTGCAAGCTATGTCTAACTTCTTTTTCATTTTGGCACCTGGTCTTAGAGACGGGCAACTTGCTCAGAATTTATGATAAAAGTACCTAGGCAAAATCATCTTTGCAACAAGAAATATGAGAATATGTTTATCCGTAGAATAGTCGCATTCAGTCTCTTTCACACTAGTACAAATCATATGTATTTTCTTTTTTTAAAGAAATTCCCAAAAAAAAAAAAAATTTGATCATATAATACTTTAAATTTCCCCTTTAAATGTATATAAAATTTATGGCAATTTTTGGATCTTTGCTTGCAACAAACCGATTTCGATTGCAAAACAATATCAAGGAGAAGTTTTTTTCCTGTCATCTTGTATACACTTTGAGAGATGTATGCTTTTGTTAAAATAAAAATAAAAATAATAATAAAAAATAAAAAAATTTATCATTAAATGACAAGGCATACAAACATCAGTGCGTTCATTTTTATTTTTATTTTGTATTCAAGGGTGGATCCCAAAAGAAAAAAAAAAATAGCCGGGGCAATGACATGACTGAATTAAGATGTAGAGAGTGTTTGAAAATTAAGTTGAAACTTAAATACTGTAGCATATGAGAGTTTTATATTGTAATATATTTTTGTTTTGTATCGTATCATATTTAGTTTTCAAATAATCTCGTAGAATTTTAGAGGGTAATAAAATACTATGTGAATAAAATTTATACGAAAAATAAATAAATAAAAGTTCAAAGGGCAGCCTTTTTTGTCGGTAGCTCCGCTCCTGTTTGTATTAATCGATCTTTAACACTCACAAACTTGTATTTCAATCCACACAGCATCATGACCAAGAAGGGTTTTTCAACTATAACAATATTATTCATTTCCCAAAAAGAAAAATTATATTCAAGTGCCCAATAAAGAAAAGCTAATCAGTACAGTGCCCACCGTACGTTACTAGTAATACATATCATATCGAATCTTATGGCAATAGCTGAACCATTGTTAAGTATATCTTATATTCTTCTTATTGCATCTTAATTTATTCTTTATTTTCTGCAACCTACTTGATTTGAGCTTGTTAATTAAACTGCTTTATTGTGTCACTAGCGCAAAGAACTGATTCTCTCCTTTCATGCCCTCTGGTGTTGTCTTTTCTATTTATTAATCAGATTCTTTGCTCACTTCATATTGAATATTCTCAACTTGCATTAAAGCTTTAACTTATTAATCATTTTTCAACAGCGATTAGAAAAAAAAGGGAAAAAAATCACTTTTGGACAGAGAATGAAATTTGGACGCATGCTTTTCCTGTACGCTTACACTCAATGGTTAAAGAATGCGTGCAAAAGCTTTCCAGAACCTTTGACACTCTCTGGAATTAATGAATTTAAAAGACGATGATATTCTTGTTGATAAGTATTCTGGATTAAATTAAAAATGTTTATGTCAAAGAAGGAAGCAAAGCAATGAATTACTTTCGGCTTTAGATTAATTTATGCATATTTATACAGGGAAAAAATCATTTTCATGCCCGTGTTTTCACGGTTATTAACAGGATTATTGTGAAGGTATTGTGGGCTTGTGGGTTTTTGATAAAATTAATACTGTGTTTGACGCCAAAAATAATGTAGAGCTCATACGTGTTACAATGTAGAGTAAAACATAACTATAATGTAAAACTTTTACATCTTGAAAGTTTGAACTAAAAGTTTTAGCTCAAACCAATGTGTCAAATATATTGACTAATTATGTCTTTGTGTCTCTAAACTTGTTTTTGTGACTAAAATGTCTATTATACCCTTGTGATTGATTAATTAGAA
The DNA here is from genome assembly GCA_946598075.1 of Artocarpus hirsutus. Lineage (NCBI taxonomy): Eukaryota > Viridiplantae > Streptophyta > Magnoliopsida > Rosales > Moraceae > Artocarpus > Artocarpus hirsutus. Next base: position 72,133 of record CAMOHE010047671.1, read on the forward strand.
ACTGATAACTTGATTTTTAAGAGTGTGTTTGACCGTTATTTTCTAAACCACTTTTTCAGTTATAAACAGTGTAAAATTTTTATATGCTACAGTAACAATAAAAAATCATTACTAAAAAAACTTTTACATACTACAGTAAAAATAGTTTTAACTACTCTATCAAACACTTTATAAATGTTTTTATATCTTTAAACTTGTTTTTGGAAATATTTCCTAATATTTCAAATTAGTATATTCCCTTTTAAATTTTTCATTCAAAATAAAACTGGATCATATTGACTATTGGGTAATGCATTACCATGGACAACTTGAAAAGCCTGACACAACTAAAATCTACGTTTCAGTTCAAAACAGCGTTACAGCAATGTTTTTATACATTCGGTGCAGTACTGCAAGTTTGACCATTATTTGCGCAAGAAAGCTTTCCTTTAACACTTTAGTCTATAGTTTATAAAAGTTTTATATTACAATAAATTTTTTGTTTTTTACTAAAAGCTTTACATTATTTATATTTGTAACTAAAGGTTTTAAACTAAAGTTCTAAATATCCCTAAAATCTATAACCTGATATAAGGCAGTAGTTTAAAGGTAGGAATGGCTTGTTTCATATTATTGTATACATTTTAGTATATTTCGGTGTAAAAAATGTTTTAAACTTAAGAAGGTGGATTTAAACTCTTCACCTTTTAATAAAGCCAGGAATGAATTTAAAACTAACTATGCATGCAACCATGTAAGAATTGACTACTTCATCTAGATGTATACTGATTTACAATAACCTTAAGAGTCAATTTGGCCTTTCGGTGCAAAGGATAAAAAAGAACAATGGCAAGAATGGAACATTCTCCCATTTTTGCTTGGTGGGGGTTGTAAGGAATCTCATGTATAATCCATGTGGGCAGAATTTTTTTGTTTCTCGTTTCCACATTTCCCCTTTTGAATATTGTTTGCATTTGGATTCCTCTCTCTTTTTTTAGTCCTCTTTTTCTATTTTTGTTTGTGGATCTCTATAAAAAGTTGGCTTCTTCTCTTCATACAAACCAAGGAGATTTCAAAACCATGGGAGGAGAGGAAGAGATAGTAGCACAAGAAGAGAGAAGCATGGACATTAGTATTAAGGATCTGTCAAAGAAGCTTGAGGAATTTGCCAAAGCCAGAGATTGGGAAAGGTACCACAGCCCCAGGAATTTACTCCTTGCAATGGTAATCATGTGTAATTGTAATACCTTGTCTTGTACTTTTCCTTGTTTGTGGTCATTCATTTTGTGCATAGCTTGCTTTCCTCATCTCACCTCTCTCTCTCTCTTAATATAGACCGAGGAATTTCGAATTCTAGACCCCAGTATTAAAAACAAGAAAGAGAATTTATTGTTAGGTTATACTTATAATCACAATATTTCTCTCCGTTTTAGAAATATTATGCAAAAGTTATATATTCTTTTCTACTTAAAAGGGGCTGCTTTTTCAAACTTCTTTGTGAATTCCAATCATAGTGCGCATATTGCTTGAGAGAAATCAGTCACTCTATACCATATCTGACATGATAAATCAAATTATCAAAACACATACATACATACAAATATATATATATATATATGTTTGTGTGTATACACCTCTTTGAAATCCAGTTTAAAATCAATTACCTTTTATAAGAGGAAAAATTTTAATTGCATAGTGGAGGAACTTGGAACTTGGACTGATCACAAATAATTCACACATTTATTGACAAAGTATTGAGATTGCATTAAAGTGGGTTTTTTTTTTTTTTAAATCAAAACATCTAATTGCAAGGTCATGTTTGGCCCCCTTTCCCCTCTTTTTCTTCCTAGTGCTAGAAAGGACATATTTGGCTGATAGTGGGACCACCCAAATATATGCTTCCCTAGAGGATTCCTTAGGAATTCTTGAAGATGCCTATCAGCGTCTCATAATCCTATAGTACCATAGACATCTAATCATGAGTTTCACACGACACATCACCTGCGATAAATTGTATCATAAATTTTAAAATAATAATAAAAACACCAACTTTAATATCAAATTTTCACACTAATTTTGAGTTCTAATTGTTTAATTGACAAGCATTTAAAAATATTACCACCTTAATATTTAGTACCAAAAATTAGAATGAGAGTTGTGTCTCTAATACTGCTTCAAATTTTAAGGCTACTTCGTGCTTTTTTTTTACTCTTAAACACTTCTATTTATTCCATTCCGACAGGATGGAAACTCTACTCTCTCACATGAAAGTGAGCCCTACCTGTGGGTCTCACTTTTGCAGAGGGAGGACCCATACCCATGTGAGAGGGTGGGCCTTCAACCCCGTCGGGTTATAAATCATTTTCCTCAGACTTTTTTGTCCATTATTCATCTTGTTTGATGGTTGATATTGTGTAGGTTGGAGAGGTTGGGGAGCTATCAGAAATATTCCAATGGAGGGGTGAGGTGGACAAGGGGTTGCCCAACTGGGAGGAATCTGATAAGGAGCATCTAGGAGAAGAACTCTCTGATGTACTTTTATATCTAATCAGATTGGCTGATATATGTGGCATAGATCTAGGTGATGCTGCTTCCAAGAAGATTGTGAAGAATGCAATCAAATACCCACCAAAGGTCTTGATCTAAAGCATGCTTGTACTTCTTTCACCATTTTTGCTTCTTGGGCTTGAACAAATTAGCACTTCAATGAAATCCTCTAAAAAGGGGCAAATCATTCCTTAAGCTTTATGATGATAGGTTTTGAACCTATTTTTTAAAAATAATTATAAGATATTTCCCCTATAGTTATTAAAAAAGTAACGTATCGGTAGATATTTGTTTTCAGCTATTAGATTTGCAGAAAAAATATGATTTTAACCCAATCTAATAGTTTGAAAATATGCATTGTCGGTTGCTATTTTTACTGGAAAAGAATTCTACCGATGGGAATACTTGTCGAATTTAATTATAATTGTTAAATGGATGGTTGGTCTTGCACAAAAAAATGGATGAGTGGTGAATTGCGTTTGTTGAGGTGTTGGGTTTCCCGGCCGGAGCTTGACGGCCTCCTCGAACGTATTGTCGAGAAGGCCCTTGCTCAGGGAGAGGCCCAGCTCGGATTTGCCTTCAGTTAAGAAGCACGACCCCTAGGAGTTGAACCTGTATCTTCTTGAATAAGAGGGTCTTAAAGAGTCCCCCAGGTACCTGGGAGTTACCCTAAGACCCTCCTATTCAAAAGGATACGGGTTCAACTCCTAAGGGACGCGCTTCCCCTGCGGGAGGCAAATTCGAGTTGGCCCCCTCGGCAATACGTTCGAGGCATCCGCCAGGCTCTGGCCGGGAACTCAACACCTCAACAGCGTTCATTTTTCATTATTGATCATATTATATATCAAGCAAAAGAACCAAGGAATGTGTTTATAATAGGATAAATTTAAGCTTAATATATGGTCAAATCGAACAACCTTAGAGATAAGAGCATAGAGATGAAATCTTGGGTTCTTAATGGTATTGAGAGTTAAAAATTCAAGATCTTAATCACAGACACCCATCTAAACTCAATTATGACTCTCCAGGATTTAGTTTTAGGCAAGAATGTATGCCACCATATTAATTTTTTCCAAGTTTCAAACAAACGTGAGATGCTTTTACTACCAAATTAATAATAATAATAATAATAATAAAGCAAAAAAAAAAAAAAACACAAATCTATTTTGATTGAAGAAAAGTATTATTCAAACTTAGAAATATCAATTTGGGCCATGTCAAAGGGCCCAAGCTGATGATTTAGACTTAACCTAAAACCAAACAAGTTCTATAAGAAATTTTTTTTTTTGAGATTCTTTTATAAAAATTCTAGAGGTTCGAGCCCGGCCCTTGCCCATGCAGGCTTCGGCCTAGGCTAAGCCTCTATTTTCGTTTATTAGCCTGGACTAATTTTTTTTTTTGGCTTGTATGGGCTAGACGGTTCGAATGAGCACTTTTATCAAACTATAAGGATGTTGAAAACATCCTGCTATCATCATTTCACCACAATTTGAAAATCCATAAATTAGCGAGTCTTACGTCCTCTCAAACGAATCCCTTTTTTCTTCTTCTTTTTATGTAAGATAATGAGGATAGTTTTATGATTAGGTATGAAAAAACTCTATATAGTCATGAACCGTTATATTTTTATTAAATTTTGTTAACTTATCATTTATACTTTTTTTTAGTTGTACGTAATCCTTATCGATCAGACATTTAATATCATTTATGTTAATAAAATAAAAAGTAAACGAGAATGAAATACATGATAAAATCATAGTTTAAAACAGAGCGTCCTTATAAGGTAGTTTTTCATGCCCTTTCTAGAAAATCTTGATTCGTATCACAATGTGTAATCTATCTTACAACTATTTTTTAATTATTTGTTCATAAATATGGGGAATTTTCACATCATTGAGGAAGGTGATTTTTTTTTTTTTTGAGCTGCTGTTTGGTGGGTCCCAACTGGGCGGCACAACACCACTTGCTGAGTGGGACCCACCTGTGCCCACCTGTGCGAATGGAATGCAAAGGCAGAGATTCACATCTTAGCCCTTAATTACCGGCAAATATTTGATATTATTATCTTTCGAACTAACGGTACATTTGTAATTTGCCTTTTTAAACATTAAATTTTGGAAAATTACTTTTGAATTCACGAAAATTTACAAATTTGCAGTAAACTTCATTCCATTCTTATATATATTGGTAAAGACAATTTATAAATTTATAGTGTTTCAATGACTTTTACCCTAACAAACCGCCTTCATCCTAAAAGAACAAGTGTTATATATATGCATGTATCTATTGTGTGGCGTTATTTATGTATAACAATTAGGGAAAAAAACGTTAAAACCACGTTATATAGGTGTAAGTATAAATACGTATTATAGTTACTGGGTTTTAAAAACTGTTATACATACTGACAAATACTGTATAAGTCGCTAAAGAAAATGTTGCAAGACTTTTTTTGTTTCCCTGAGGGAATTGCAAACGATTTGATTAAAAGAAGAAGAAAAGAAATATATTCTCAGAAAAAAAAACTTCTAAAATGATAAACAGGAAGTGATAAAATGGTGGAGTCATAATAAAAGACAAAATAATAATTTATAGTTGCGCTTTATTTTTATACCACACAGGTACTTTTTTTTAATGACAACCGTTTTTCCCGCGCGGTCATTGAAAAACGGTTGGTCCCAAATTCGGCCTATGAACTTGGGGGGTTTTTAGTGCTCCCTCTTCCTTATTTCCACCTGAAATTCCGGTAACCTATAGCCTTCTTTCTTATTGGCGGGCACCGGTGACAATCACCCCCACCTCGCCGGACCGGCCGTCAACAAGGAAAAAAAAAAAAGAAAAAAAAACTCTCCCTGAATTTGATCAATTATAATTCTTTTTAATAATTTTCAACCTCCTATCTTCCATCTTAGTTTCTGAATAAGAATTGATGGAGAATATCAATATTTTTTTTTCTTTGAACTCTCTTATTGTTTGGTTCTAGAACGTGAGACCAACAATTCGGTTTTATGCAGGTATGCTCGGAAGCTTTATTAGGAATTTGATATTGTAAATAACAAAAGTGTTTCATCCTTTTTTTTCCTTAAGCACAACATTTTTCTTTATTGAGAAAATATTAATCCATTCCTTTTTCTTTTCTATTTTGTTAAAACAACATACCCAAAAGCCCATTTTCTCATATGGATGGCAAAACTTGAATGGCAAAACTTGAATATTCTTATAATATCTTCAAAAGGGTATTCAAATTATATAATCATCTTCCCTTTTTTATGTTTTTCTTTCTCATGTTATTTTTGGGTTTTTTACATAATTTTTTTTGCACATTAATTTTTCTGGTATTGAAGCTAGAAAGAAGGAGCAGTACACAAACCGGCAGCATTTATTTGGTTTGTTCAGTGGAAGTTTCTTGAGCTCTCTGGCCGAATATGGCATCCAAAATGAAGAACATCATGAAAGGCCTAAGATACATCTCCCAGATATTTGGTATGTACAAATTCTGTTGTTCTAGCTAGTCTCAACTTGGATAGGCAAATGTCTCAATGTCGTCAGTCTCGATTCTCGTCAATTCTCTTTCAAAGCAACGTTGGATACTCTTTGTTTGGTTCCCTAGAAAACCGGTACCGATTTCTCAAATCGTGGAAAATTTTTTGCAGAGGAGAAAGAACAGGAAATACAAATTGGCTTTCCCACAGATGTAAAGCATGTTGCACACATTGGGTGGGATGGCCCTTCTGCCAACACGCCTAGCTGGGTACGTCAACCATTATATTCTTGAACATAACAAATAAGTATATTCATTAATGTTTGCCAAAATTAATTTTTTTTTTAATTTTGTATCGTCTTTCTCTGAATTTTATAAAACTTGTATGTCTATTTGAGATCAAGAAAACTGCACCATGATTCATATACTTCGTTTTGAACGACATTTTCTTCATGTTATGTGAAAATTTTTAGATGAACGAGTTTCGATCCCCTTCACAAGTCGCATCTGGACCATTGGAATCTATAGGGACAATATCCTCCAAAGGTTGGTTTCTTGGCCTAACTTGAATAATTTGTTCTCTCTCTCCTGCCATGAGATTGGTAGTTCAATTTTTTTTTTTTTGGGTTCTAGGAATTGAAGACAACATGAACAGACGCCATCATACAACCAACCTAGGTTCTCCTGTTAACTCACCAACCAAACGAAGCTCTGACGGTTCAAAACACTCTAGGCGCCGCCGTTCAAAGGATGGTTCAATGGGCTCACCAGCCCGTGATTCCTCGGGCAGTTCTCGCCATTCCTCAAGCAGTTCCCGCCATTCTCGGCGGCAACAAAAATCAAATCTGGGATCGGAATCATCCAACCAAGACCAGCCTAACATCCCGAAAAGCTCTCGCAGGAAGAAAGGTGGTTCAACCGAAGGAGGGTCAACAAAGTCAACAAGATCATCAAGGTCAAAAGGCCAGGATTCCTTGACAGGTAGCCAGTTTTCAGATCTTGGGGCAGCGTCCGAATCTGGGAAGAAGGCAGTGACAGAAGATAAGCGAATTGCTGTTTAAGAGAGGTTTTGACATGACTTTTTGATGCAGCAATATAATTACAAATTTCCATTGGTTTTCTTATTTTCATTATTTTTTGTCTTTTTTTTTGTTTTCTCTTTCTGGTATTCATAGCTCTGGCTGGAATTCAGCAGTTTTGTTGTTTGTCTGCCTAGAAAGCATTGGAAAGAGGGTTGCTGAGTTGAATCTGTCAGTGGAACTTTTTTGCTTTTCATTTCAGTTTCAAGACATCATAGTAATAATCTGTAAATGGGTTACATTTCATAAATTATCCCCTGGATTTTTTAATAGAAAAATCTCTCTGAAAGAGCTAAACATGATTGCAATTATTTGTAAATGTGTGAAATATTTATCTCTCTCATACAGTAATAGCCTGAAGTACTCTAGTAAAGGGTTTATCAGGAAAATTAGGCTTTGGACTTTATGCAAATATACCACACTTCTTAACCTTTCAAACATGTAAAACCAAATAAAAGGTCAAAACATACAAGTCAAATACTGCATATAAGAAGAATTTCAAATATTTATTGAACCAATGATTTTTACAATTCTTCACAGGGCAATGATATAACACTTCAATATCTGAGTACCATGTGAAGAGTAGAATGCTTATGAATGTTATAACTTGACAGATTCTGGTTTTCTGCGAGTTTTTTTCCCGAAAATATGATACTTTGACAACAAATTGGGTTTCCCACCTTACAGGAAATCTTTTCCTTTACCTCTCCGATCATATTCGATTGCGTAACATAGAGTGTTATTGTCTTTCTGCTCCATGTCTTGACAAATATCTGAATCCAATAAGGCTGAAGTTCCAAAGTTGAACCCTCTTCAACCCCATAAAAGGCCAAGCTCTTGGAGTTATCAAGCTCGCTTCCTGTGTAAATCATCTTACAATTGCTGACGGGACATCCTATGAAGCTCTCGACAATTGTCTTGTCGTCGTGGACGGTGTACAACAATCTCACTTCGAATTTCAGAATCTTCCCACTCGGGGTCCTAACACTAGTCGGCAAGAAACTTTTTGGATGAAAGATCAAATGAAGGGTTGATTCTGTTTTTATGCCAAGGGAGACCAAGGTCCTATAATCTTCAAGCCTTTTCCCGTCATGGAATAGAGCATATTGGTTCCGATTTGTCCCTTCCACGGCATGGATTTTGGATTTGAGGTCATGGATGATGTGATAACTGTTCGCTTCAACGACAATGGTCTTCTTCTTTGAGGCTATTTTGACATAGATTTTCAACCTTGTTGGATTTTGAAGATTCAGAATCTGATTCTTTCTTGGTTCTGTTCAGCTATTATCTGTCCTTTTTCAAGCCCATCATCACTGACCAAATGGGATTCTTGAACATTTCTTGGATTGCCCTTCTTTCTGTGTAATAAGGATTTCAAGTTTCTGATGATCACATATTTCCTAACCTTCAAGGTCATTATTTTCATGGCTCTCCAAAATATGTTATCCTGGCACAAGGAAAGACAAAGAAAAAAAGAATAAATATTGGGAATTTTTTAAACAACAGCCTAAAAATATGCACTGTAACAATTCTTTTGAAGACAATGAAAAACAAAAAAAAAAAAAACAGATTTATTTATTTGGTTGATCTTTAAAACAAAGAACTTGTAAACAAAACAGTTAAAAAAAAAAGGGAAAGAAAACAGAAGAATTACCTTATGTTGAGATGAAACCAAGTTGCTTGATGGGAGTTTGTGGTATCCTCTGAACAAGAGACTGCAATGCCTTGGTGCTTCCATCGGAAAATATTGAAATCTTTAGCCAAGTTTACAAAATTCTTTAACTTTCAAGATTTTGCAAATTTTTTTTTTCTCACTGCAGAGAAAACTGTCCAAATTTTCTTTCATCAATGAAGAAGGCAAAAGGAGAAAGCTTCTCTTTCTATTGTTTGTTATTGCCTCAATTCTTCTCTTTCTTTATTATAGGGTAGCCCAATTTATTAAAAATGTTGTACAATATATATATATATATAATTTGGCTTGCGATAGAACTGAGACATTATACCAATCTAATTGGAATCATTAGACCATAATATGTGTCAGATAATGGCGGCTGCACCAGGCGAAGTAGTAGTTAAGTAATTTAGGATATTAAAAAAATTGTATTTAATATAAGCTGGAACTAGGAGTTGGCCTTAGGATTAAGAAAAATATAAAATCAGAATGTCAATAATGTAACTTACATTTTTTTTTTACTCAAAAGATCTGAAAATATGGATATAAAATTATTTAAAAGATTAAGAAATATTGATGATTTTATGCCTGTCTGTGCTCCCCACTAATTAAGTGTGCAACAATCTTTGGTAAAATAATAAATATAGTTTTAAATATTGTTCTTAGTTTCCAACTTGACATAATAATTCACGCAGTTGACACATTTTAATGTATTTTCAACCATGGTAATTCATCACGAATCTCTTTTCTTCGTTTGGTACTTCAGTTTCAACTCATCAATAAAAAACAAAAAATTGTTAGGTGTAAAGCTCTCACATGTTATAATTTTTAAACTTAAAACTTTAGTTATAAGAAAACCTTCTCACAAGTGAAAAAATTGCTTACAATCAGATGCTCCTTAACTTCATTCTCAAAATCTTCCTGGTGATTATTAACCTAAGGGTCAATGATTTAAACTTTCACAAAAGTTTATGCTTATCTTCAAACCTGGACTCTCTTCAAGGCCATAAAATGCCAAGCTCCTGCAGTCCTCAAGCTCGGTTTCCGCGAAAACGATCTTAGAGATAGGAATGCCTGTTAAGCTCTCAACAATTGTCTTGACATCAAGGCCAGTGTTCAAGATACTCATGGAAAAAATTTTAGTCTTCCCATCTGGGAGTCTAACTCTAATTGGAAGCAAAGGTATTATTGGATTTGAATCCAAGTGAAAACTCGATTTTTGTTTCGTTTCAAGCGTGACTAGAGTCCAATAATCTTCAAGCTTTTTCCCATGGCCAACCTTTGTTTCAAGGGCAATAAATTTCTTGTTTGATGTTATACAGATCAAAGGAGGCCTAAGCTCAAAAGTTGAATGTTTGTTTTGAATCCCATAAGAGGCCAAGGTCTTCGAGTCGTCAAGCTCATTTCCCGAATAGATCATCTTACGTTCTCCGACCGAATATCCTATGAAGCTCTCAACAATGGCTTTCAAACCTCCGACGGTGACAACACGCCTACTTTGAATGTCGTAGTCTTCCCCCATGAGGTTTTGACCATGATTGGCAAGCAACATCTTGGATGGAAAATCAAGTAAAGAGCTGATTCTGTTTTGATGCCTTGAGAGACTAGAGGTCTATTATCTTCCATCTTTGCCGCATTATAGCATAAGGCATACTTGTTTGGTTTGATTCTTTCTGAAGCAAGAATCTTTGATTTGAAGTCATTGACCAAAACACAGTTGTCACGCTCCAGAGTACAGGAGGTGACGTGGTGGTTTAATTAAGTCAATTAAATAAAGATTTAGTTAAAAAGAGGATTTTAGATTCAAATTTATGATTAAAAGTGATAATTTTTAAAATTATTTGAATGGAAGAAATTAAGGAAATAAAATGAATCGTTATAATAATTAAGCAAATAAAATAATATTAAAAATAATTAAATATGGGGTGGAACGCGTATGGGTCCCACTGGCCCACATATTGTGCACACACATATAGTACCGACAATATTATGATACAACCACAGTCCAAAATAAAAGAGAAGTTAAAATCTTACATAC
>CAMOHE010047671.1:83360-125635 GCA_946598075.1 Artocarpus hirsutus
ACAATGGCTTTGTCCTTTTTTGGTATTTTGACATTTATTTTCCACCATGTTGAGTTGATCTGGTCCTCTTGATGGTTTACCAAAAGGGTTTCCTCAAGCTTAGATGAATTGTCTTTATTTTCATGTAATATGGCTTTCAACCTTCTAATTGTCTTAGATTTCTTGACTTTCATGGACACTTCTTTTATGAGTTCTCTCCAGAATCCCTTATTCTGCCACATGAGAAAAATAAAATAAAATAAGATAAATAACTTGCTCAAGAAGCATGTGAAGGTTTCATCATAGGGACAATTTTGATGCAACTTTTAACTATATCATGTTAACTAAGAAAAGTATAACAATTATACTAATTGATAAAGATCTAAGGGGTGTTTGGCAGTGGTGGTTCTCACCGCAAACTCAGTTATGAAGAGTAAAAAGTTCTCACATGTTACAGTAACAATAAAAAAAAAATTGCTACAATGTAAACCTCTCACATGCTACAGTAAAAGTGGTTTCCATCACTGGTTCCCATGCCCTACTATTAAATTCTACTTACCATAGGAAGAGACTTTCAACAAAGAGTTTCTTGAAAAATATTGTAAGAGGAACAACCGCTTAGCACAGAGGCCTTTTGGATTAAAAGTGAGCTATAAAAGAAGTTTATACAGGAAAAAAAAATCATCCATCTTTATTTGCCTTCAAACCCAAAGAAAAAAAAAATGTTCACAAAATCATTCAAAAATAAAGGAAAAAAAAGCCTGATTTAGAGTGGGATCTTCCATTGGCAAATGCAGTGACGGAAAGCTCTGAGAGAAATTTTATTCAACAATTAAGCTAGCCTCTATCACATATTTATGGAGGAAAGGTCTTGAATAAAAAACAGGAAACTACAAAACAATAGAATAAACAAGAAAAGGTGACTTGGGGAAATGACCCATTTGCTTGGAGTTGGAAAGTATTAAAAAAAATAAAACTTTTAGGAAAGTCTCATGTATATAAATATATATATATATATATATTAATATGGGAAATTGACAGTTTTATTACTCATGTGGACAAGGCGACTAATAAAAAAGGCAAAACATGGCGTCAAATAATGTTTATCTAGAAAAACATGACTACTTAATGGGTGGACTGCAGTATTCACATCTCGAGAAATGTAATAGACAGAGCCACAATAAGCTTCTGAAAAAAAAAAAAAGATAGCTACACTTCATAAATTTAAATAAAAAATTTAAATAAAAATTTAAATTTTTATAAAAAAAATACTATAATAAAATAATTTAAGCTATAGTTTGAATCACGAACCAAATATACCTTTAATATCTTTGATGATGTTTGCTTCTATGGACCGTTCCACAGGAATTTGGACCGCACGAACTGCATTCACAACATCCGACTCTATGGTACAACATGTGAGCCCACATTCTAGAAAAGTTAATTGGTAAATCTCATGTTTATTGAACAAATTAATTGATAAATCTCATTTTTACTGGCTAATCCGGTCATTTTCTTCACCACAACCAAATCCGGACTTTTTTTTCCTAGTTGTTGAAAGTTATTTATTGTAATTTGCCAATAAGGAAACTAATAGAAATCCCGAAACTAAAAATAATTAGATTTAGACACTTGTCATTAAATTATCGCAATAATATTGAACATTAAAATCACTAAGTTAACGTGGTATCTCAAAATCCTTAAACTTGACTTTCGTTCCATCAGTGTACTTTATTAGAAGCCAAAAATGGAAAGTTTCTGATTCTAATATGTTCTTGCGTTTTAGTTAACCTCAATTTCTTGTCCTAGTTTCTCTCCACAATTATGGTCCTGATACAAAAATTTGTTACTAAATGTTCTGAGAGTTTTTTTCTTTATTATTTAGCTTTAAAAAAATTCCAGCAAATTGAAAAAAAAAAATATTTGGCTTAGGATAGAAACCGAGACATTATTAAAGGCACTTATCTGGAATCACGCTCAGCATAAGTTGAATAATTTAGGATATTTAAAAATAAGTTAAGTTAAAAAAATAATGTTTTAGATATAAGCTCAAGCAGGAGTTGAGCTTAGTAGTCAATACTATTTTTTGGGTGGAAATATCGTTTTTTTCAAAACTATTGTAGTCAATAGTAGGTTTTTAAAATATTTGTTTTATTTTCTGCATAAATAATTTTATTTACTTAATAAATAAATTTATAGTGCAAATAATGTATTCACTCCTTGTTTACAATGTAAGTATTTCTTATTTACATAGTAAATTCGTTTACAAAATAAGTATTTCTTATTTACATAGTAAGTAAGTTATTTATATTGTAAATCTATTGTTTACTATAATTTTTTTTAAAAGTTCTCCCTTTTTTTACTAAAAAATAACAAAGAAAACAAATCATTAACATTACGGCCCCGTTTGTTGTTCTCAAAATTTTTAGAAATATTTTCGCATGCTTTTTTATGTAAAAATTTTAAAAACACTCTCAGCATAATTCTCAAAAAATTCTTATTTTTTAAAACAAAAACATGTTCACCTATTTTGAAAATAATACCATACTGCCCCTACGATTCTAAATTTTGATAAGCTTAAACTAGGCATTGACCTTTTGGTCAAGAGAGTATCCTTTACTCTTTTTTTTTTTTTTTAAATACCCAGACAATAAAATAAAACAAAATGAGGATATTTTTGGTACCAACATATAGAATTTTCTAGTCATCAACAAACACATGACATGTCCATCAAGTAATTAGAACAAGCAATTCAACTCCAATGAACAACTACACTTGTTCAGAACCACAAGGGCATATATATAAAGTATAGTATATCACAAAACATTTTATACAAAGAGGATTGCACTTGTTCAAATTCCATACAAAAAGTAAAACCAACCCACCAACCAAACCACCTAATGTCTTGATCTTCCAAGTGTTATTAAAGGAGTAGAATTCAGGTGTTCTCCCAACTCTGGTGAATAGCAAGCATTTGAAGTGAGTGCCATTGTGTTCTCCAGGGATCTCAACGGAACGGGAGTTTGCGAGGGATGACTCGGAGATTGAGTCCCTTTTGTCTGCTCCTGTGCACAAGAATGCGTGACCAATCAATCTCAAAGTAGCAGAAAAAATCAAAGCTCAAAGTGGACATTCATGTGAAGAGAACTCTTACTTGGGGGTCAATATTTTCTGACATCTTCTTAGCAGACAGTGGTGTTCTGATATGTTTTGAAAGCTCTCTGTGGTTCCCACACAGTGTGAAGATGTTCTGAATTCTCACCTGTCTCGAGGATGCTGAATTCTTGTCATCATCTTGAGGCACGCTTTTGAGTCCCAAACTCGCAAACCTATCCTCAGTTCTTTCCTTAAAACATTCATCTTTCTGTGGATTTTTGCTTGGCGGATCTGATATTGGTGTGTTCTCTGAATTCTCATGTAGATATGCCGCCAATGAACCCAAGTTCGGTTTAGACCCATCTACCACACAGACCCTCTTTTCCTCTATGATTTCTTTCTCCACTTCATCTTCCCCATCTACTTTAGGTTCGTCATCTTCTTCTTCTTCTTCCTCCTCATATACGGTGCTTAGGCCCAGTGTGGGAGCAAATGTAGGAGCAAAAGGGTCGTTCGCTAGAGCACCATTGAAAGTATCAGGTGGAGTTTGATACAAATTGTGGCTGCCATTGTTGTCAGCTTGCTGAATAAACCCACCAACATGTTTCACCTCATGAACAAATGGTTCTGGATCGTCCATGTCTAGATCCATTGACTTAACTGTTGCGTCATCGCTGCCATAAAGCCCGAATAGCTTTTTCGCAAACCCGCTTCCGTCCATTGATTTTCCAACTGCATCGTCTTTTCCATCCTTCGAACGTAGCTCCAACTCAATTTGCTCGAGCCGTTGCCTCAGCATTTCAACTTCCTGTTGCTGCTGCAACATCCTCTCCTCCATCCTCCTCCTCTCCAATTCAACAAAGTCATTTGCCATTTTCTGGCATTCCTCCAACTTCTTTTCTAACTCACGTTTCAAACTCTGTGTCCTCTCGTTCACCTTGATATTGATTTCCTCCTCGTTTACAGAACCTTTTCCTTCAATATTTTCAAGTCTCGCTCTCAAAGTAGCAACCTCTTCTTCTTTCTTCATGAGCTGTTTGTGTGCTTCATTTTTCTCTCTCTCGCGAACCTTGTTCTCCCTTTGCAGCTTCATGATAAATTCATCCATGGCTGCAATCCTCGATCCCAAAATGACAGCAGAGGAAGAATCTTCACCGCCATCCTTAACAGGTGTATGAGGCCCACGGACAATGCATTTCGCTTTTGCTCCGTATTCAAGAGTGGAGATTGTCTTGTGTATCTCCTTTGGATCCGGGCTTGCACAGAGGATCATTAAAATCTTCGATTTGTCATCCTCAAAAGAATCCTTTACAGGAAAGGACAACAGAAAGATTAATCAAACATCAAATAAGCAGTCTAAACCACAGTAGCCAAAACCTCATAGATATGAAGGTTACCTGCAGAAGCATGGTCAGTTTGCTGTCCCTAAAAGGCACGTGCGAATCGCCATTAGCAATTGATTCAACCACTCTTTTCAGTGCTATGTTTCCTTGGTTGATCTTTGCTGTCTGTTATATTTCAATTGAACTTTAATTAATTAATCAAGATTCATTTCCAGTGAAAACACCAATAGAAACCAACAGCTTTAGCGAAGAAAGAAAACACCAATATCCAATAGAAGATTGATAACGAACAATAGAGATCTTGGCAAGTATTAATTTTACCTGCATTTTTGCCTCAAAACCAATCTGACCAGCTTGCTCAATGTTCTCGGAACCAGCCATGTCAACAAGCATCAACCTTCCTCCGACTGTTGGGACATCAAGGATGACCTATGCAGAATTAGCCAAAAAGGGGATCAACTCATGGCACAAGTAGGAAAAAGAAATCATATCCAAGTAAAAATCTAAGGGAATCATACCATGCAATGGCTTCTAGAGCTTCTATCATTGCAAAGGGTGCTCTTAATAATCCTTCTCTTCTCCACCTTCTGAATCTCTTTCGAGATCTTACCGGCTTCAGTCCCAGATATAAATGTCGCATTCTTGGCCTTCTTCCCCATCACTTCAAGCTTTACCTGCAAATGCAAGAACCCAAGTATTACTAAGCAAATTCCACTAGAGAGAGGAAAAAAAAAAAAGAAATGAAAAAAATGTTCTGTAAAACACTCCTTAACTATTCCCTTGATGTTTGTATCATATTCAGTAATATATCTGATGCTAATAATTTAATTGACTTCCCTCAAGGCCTTAACTAGCATATGAATCAAAGAAGTACTTTTTCTACCCCAAGTAGAAATGGCCTGATTTGGTGATTTCCAAGATTAGACAATAAAATCTAGTTCGACCCAACTTATTAATGATTTTTTGAATGCAAATTTTAATTTTCGATTTAGAATATATTAATGCATAATATACATCACAAATCAACACAACAATTTTGTAGGTACACAGTAAAAGTCAAAACATCATAACCAGAATCTAAAGCAAAGATGTGCTAAAATTTATATGAAAGTAAGCTCAGCAAAACCCAAAACCAACATATCAATGTCATAAAAAATAAAATAAAATAAAATAAGTTAAGGTTACCTTAGAGTTAGAACCATTTCCCTTTGGCCATAGTCCTACGCCACCGCCATTACATGACAAGAGATCGTAAATCTCCTCATTGTATATCTCCAGAACTGTCACCTGAACAAAAGTACCGAACCCGACCCGCTCCCCGTCTGCATCTCCGTCCTCTTCCTCATCCCCAAGAATGTCCTTCAGAGACCTGTACACGATCCCCGGTTGCTTCGAGCACCCAAACATCGTGTGGCTCTTGCCCGAGCCGGTGGGGCCGTACATCATAACCGTACATTTGTCACCCAACTTGACGCTGTTGATCCTCGACTGGACAAACTTGGTGTAGAACGCCCCAATATCCTCTTCCTCCGATAAGGAAACCCCATCGAGGGTGAAGTCGCGGTAGCCGAAATCGGCACGGAGACGGATGCTCTGCTTTTGGGGGTTGATCTGGAGGGTGGAAATGGGTTGGTCTTTCCGGTCTGGGTAGTCTCTTATTCGGGCGATCACTTCAACTGGGTGATCTGGGGGATTAGGGTTAGAGTTAAGGTTTTCTCTGACCGCCGAATTGGGATTCGGTGACGGGCGGAATTGGAGGCGATGGGGCTTGGATTGCGGTGTCTTGAACTGATGGTTCAATTTCGACGAAGAAGAAGGCGTTGGAGCCATTACTGAGTTCTTTTACTCAAGATTTCCGATTGTAGAGAGAGAAAGAGAGAAGGAAGAATGACGATTGACGAGAGAGAGAGTTTTTGGAGCTTGGATTCGCAGAGAGAGAAGAAGAAGAAAACAAGAAAACAAGAGTTTGTGAAATGAATATAGCCGTTACGAAACGGGGCTTTGGGAAATTTAAACCGTTGGGAATTATAGCCGTTGAAAAAAAAAAAGGAAATTATTATACTCTAACAAGGGTACGGATAAAGAAAAAAATGTCTTTTCAAAGAAAAATGAAAATTAAAAATAGGTCAATTATCCTTTAAAAAAAAAAGAAAATGGCTCAATTAAAAAAATTTTAAAAAAGAAGATGGGAAAATGTGAATGCCAATCTCTCTTTGTTGGTGGGTTTGATTCGTGGTTCGAATCACGGTTTAAATCAATTTGCTACAGTATTTTCTCTCACGAAAATTTAAATCTTTATTTAAATATTTTATTCAAATCTATGGACCAAACGGACTCGCCTTCTCAAAAAAAAATCTCTCTCTGTGACCTTTTTTTTGTCCTTAAAATTAAAAAAATAAAAAAAAGAAGGAAAAGTGCTGAACTCATTTTGGGCATTACAAGTGGTGCTACATTTTTTCCCGGTTATATGGTTATACATTTTTTTGGATCATTCCACAAAAAAAAAAAGATTTTTATTACAAATATAAATTAGGCGCTTATCTTTATTTTAACTCATCATTATGAGAAATTCAAAAACAAAATAACTCATTATTATGAGATAATTGTATTGTTAGATCATAAAATACATTGACTGAAACTGTTCATACATCAATGATTTTCAATGCGTAAATCATTAATATTGAACGGTATTTAAAGATGCAATTTTCATTAATCGCGAGAGTTATGGTTAAATTAGTTGAGATGTTATTACTATTTAAGAGAAAAAAAATGATGGCCACATCATTACATGTTATATAAACTAGCAAGAAAAAAGAACTTCACAACGCACTGGTTTATGTGTAAAAGAAAATATTGCTAACATGCTTAAGAAGTTAGGAGATTTTTATTATTATTTTTTTCTTAATTTGAGGAGGGAGAATTTAAACTCTTTATCTTTAAGTGGAGTCGATTGTGATCTTATAGCTAAATTATGCCTGCAATCACGAGAATTGTCTAGTGCAATTATTATACATTTTAATTTTTTTCTTTGAAAAAGGCTCTTTTTTTAATAAAAAAAAAAGATGTATCTTAACATCAAAAGCTTTTACCCTAACACAACCTCCTTAAGGTTAATTTTATTGGCGCCCCCTGAACTTTAAAAGATCATTCTTAGTTTGTCCCCGGAATGTTAAAAACTCTTACTTTGTCTCCATAATTTTTGTTTTTGGTCTGATTTAATCCCTTTTGTTAAAGTTTATGTTAAAATCAAACTAAAGAAAGTAATTTAAGGGTGATCACTTGGTCTTGTTAACAGAATTTCTAATAAAAAGATCACATGATCACAATTACCCCTTTTCTGGTCTAACAAAAGGAGTCAAGTGAAACTAAAATCAAAATTCAAAGGATAGAGTGATTTTTAAAATTCAAGGGACAAACTAAAAATGACTTTAAAGTTCAAGGGTCACCAATGAGATTAGAAATGCTCCAATAATGTGTGGGAAAAAAAAAAAAGCTCTTAGGTACTATGGAATGTTGGCTTTCTAATTGAACCACTGATTCCAAGTACACAGATGAATAAGTAAATTCGAAAAAAAAAAAAAAAACAATTCTTGGTTTTTAATTTAGTTTAATCCTTGAAAACTTCGCTAGAATATACAACGGCATTTTCAAGTATACAACAATATTTCATCATTGAGCACCATTTTTCCAATGTCTCAGAGCTGTATTAATAAACCAACGGCCACCAAAAAAGATAAGCAAAAATTCTGTTGATAAACCAGTGAAGCTTTTGAACAAGGGAAAAAATATATTAGGAAATCACAAAAACTCTAAGCTCGCCTCTGTCCCCTCTGGTAATGCGGGTGTCATCATCCAAATAGGTGACCTCAAACTCACCACTTCTTGTATCAGATTGAGGCCTTAATCCATCTGGAAGCCGAGGCAGCTCTAATGGCGGAAGTTGTGATAAGTTCCCAGTCGCCTTTACCGTTGTCTTCTCAAATATAATTTTGATCTTTGAAGATCCTAATATCATCATAATTAGAGAATGTATTAGAGAGAAGTTCTAGGATTTTAAAGAACAAGACATGAGTCCAAGAAAAACCAACCTATGAGTTCGAATTTGTGGGCTAATGTGGCGGTTACTTCAACAAGAGGCAAGGGCCATGGAGCACCTAATTCGAGCTCCACTATGTTGTCAAAGTCTTTGCTTACGATGTCAATCCGCTGAAAAACCTAATCACGGAGGAAGACGAACAGTAAGATAGTATCAAAACCACATAAACAAAGTGGTTCACAACAAGAGTGGTTCCTCCATAATGCTGAAAAAAGCAAAGCGTATGAGTCCACGAGTAAAATATTTAGCACAAAAGTCATCCAAAAGAGAGTTGCATAGTGAAACTTTTATGCAGTTTGAGCATCTCCAATGTAGTACTATAAAAAATGAACAAGCTGACTTATGTTATGCTTAGCATTTGATTGCCCATTGGTTATTAATGTATTAACTTTTTTCACTTGATGATAATATGATTAAAAAATTTTCTATTTTACAAGTTTTAAGGCATAATGTGGCAAAATTATATAATAAAAAATTTTTCTATTTTACGAGTTCTAAAGCTTAATGTGGCAAAAAGGTTGATTAGCATTTAAAATAGCATTATGCATTGGAGCAAAAAATAGGACAATATTGGAGATGATCTTAGATGTTTCATCCACGTACAAGCTTTTATCTTATGTTCTACATATTCTCAAGTCTTAGATTACAACATTCTACAGAAGTGACAATCGTATATTTCCTATGTAAATTGCTCGAAGATCTGTCACTCGGTTTAAGGCTATGCTATTAACTGGCAATTCGTAAGAGTACTTCCACAGGCTGTTTTTAATAAGCGAAAATGCTAGTGTACCAGAACAGGTTGCTGGGAGACACAAGAAGCTTTCATGGCATACCTGGCCGAGAGTTATTGGGAGTAACCTTCCAGTGGGAGGTCCAGGACGGCTGCCCCCTAATGTTCGAGATGAAAACGCGCTGCTATAGATCAGCTTCCATCTCCCTTGCAGTTTATCAAGATCAGACGACAAATCAACCGGTCCTCTAACTTCCTCAAGCTCCTTGGCAGCGGCTTCTGCCTGGCGTAGATCATCTTCGTTCGCTGCAAGACCCCTATTTACCCCTGAAACAGCGCTCTGCAATACATCAGACATCCTTTGGTAAATAAATATCGTAGCACTACATAATAGAATACATAAGGCCTGACCATGTGGACTCGTTAACATTTAAACTAGTTCATCCTCCACCGAAAAACTTAAAAGATTGATATATGATAAAAAAGAGCTGAAGTTGAGAGATATGAATTGACTAAGCTCCACATCAAGAATTAAGCAATGGAATGGTTGATGTGAACATAAATGACCTTCTTTTATTATCATCTCCAGTTACAACAAGGTCCAGAGACTTGAACCTGTTGTTACCTTGCAATAGATGATGAAAAGTAAAACACCATACCAAGAATAAGCAGCATTGGCCACAAGACTTCATTCATTAGTTCAAGCGTCAAAATCAGCTGTTGACTCAAAAAAGATACAAACTTGACATAAATACAAACTCTGAAGGTACAATCGTAAGAACATCCAAAATACAAGGTTGCCCTTTTTTTTTTTTTTTTTTTAACATTGTATTTAAACTGAAATAGCAAATATCCCTATCAATAATAAGCATTGGCCACATGACTTCATGGGTCAACCTGAGTCAAGAAATCAGTTTTCCACTGGAAAAATTTATAGTAATAATAATTTTTTTAAATAACAAACAAAATACATTGAGAATGGTAGTTTAGTAAAAATCAGAAATTTTTCCCCAAACTTAAGAATGTTTTACCTTATTATTTGAAAGCAAAGCCCACATTATTTGATTCCCAAAAAAACACAAGCACAGAATCTTATCCCATTCATTCCTACATTTCATAAGAAGTAAAATTCCCAATCTTTTCTTAAAAAAAAAAAAAAATGTAAGTATTTGGACTTTGAACTTCAAATCCGTAGGCTTTGCAATTCCAAACCAACAAAACCAAATATAATTTCTGAGCAACATACAAAATTCTTCAATTTAGAACCCAAAAAATATAGCAAACTAAAAACAGCAAAAAATTGAAAATATTCCAAAACCCACAAAAGGCAATTGAAGAACTCACCAGCAACTTGAGCTTCAAGTATGGCACGAGCTCAAACGTCGGCGACCTTTCGCCTCCCGAAGGAGGGTCAGCGACGAAGACGACGTCGTCCTGAGACGATCTGACAGAAGAAAGGCTTCTTCTCGCTGTCGTTCGATTCCTAAGGCTCGATAAACGACGGCGTAGTGGGTAGCGGAGAGAGTAAGCTTTGGTGGGAAGTGGAAGAAGACATGTGAGGGAGGAGGAAAGAGAAGAAGGCGAGGAGTGAGAAACAGAAACAGAGGCAAGCGAAGAAGCCATGGGAAAGATATGAAAAGTTTCGTTAATTAAGTAGAGAGCCAGTTTTTTGCTTGTAATAAACATGTCAGTTTGTATTTATTGAATCAATGGAATGATTGACGTGGGTTTTTGGTGGAACTCTCCGCTTTGTTGTGCTTCGAAATCAATGGTGTACGTTTGACAGAAGTGGGGTCCGCAAAACAAAAAAACAAAAGCCTTTTTTTTTTAAAAATAAAAAAAAATTATAACGTGTTTAAATTATTGTTATAAAATTAAAATTTAATATAATATTTAAAATATTTTAAAAATATTTTTAATAATATAGTAATTATGTTACATATTGTACTATATAATTATATATAAATAATTTTAATAATATCATTATCAGATATTTGTAAAATTTTTACAAATTAGAGTCATATTTTAATTCAATAAATGTAATTGGGCCAATTGTATAGTTAACCCAACAAATAAATGAGAGCCTCGGCCTTGAGCCTAGCCTAGAAAGCAGAAAGCCCACAGCTATTGTGCCTTAGAAAAAATTACAATACGTGTTTAAATTATTGTTATAAAATTAAAATCTAACACAATATTTAAAATATTTTAAAAATGTCTTTAATGATATAGTAATTATCTTAATGATATTACATATTGTACTATATAATTACATATAATTAATTTCAATGATATTATTATGAGATATTTGTAAAATTTTTATAACTTAAAATTATATTTTAATTCAATAAATATAATTAAGTCAATTATGTGATTACCGGTGTGCTTAAGGCTAAAAATAGAGACTTGTAAGAAAGATGGCCACCATGAAGGAAACAACAATAACAATGAGAGGTCACCACCAAAGCCAGCCAACGTCTCCACCGTGACAAAATGCACCTCCCCTTGAATCAGGTAGTACCACCAGGGCAAGAAAAACCCCTAAAGAAAAGGAACCATTACCTATAGAATCACATGATGTTAGAGATGACCACCCAAACCACCAACCACCCAGCCACCGACTACTACTGCCACCCACGTGAACCATTCCCCACAAATCATAACAACAGAAAGACAAGGCCCGAACCCCACTGAAAACCGGCGAAACTTAGGGAGAGAAACCCCAAAATCCGGTGGAGCCGCCTTGCCATTCGTCCACAACCGCCTTAGGAAAAACGAGATCTAGGAGCACTCCATTGAAAGCATTGCCGTCAGACCCCGAAATCATCTTTGGGCTAGAAACCAAACCCATTGGGCAGCGACGAGGGCCTTCAGCCCAAAGGCAATGACGCACAAAGGGAGAGAAGTGAAGGGAAGAATGGGGAAAAAAACCTTAGCAGATGAAAAAGGTTCCTTTGTTCGGAACTTTTGATTTTACATCTTTGAACATCAACAGACATAACATAACCAATAATATTAAACAATAAGCATACGATCATAAGAAGCAACCTTCTCATTTGAATCTTCTTGACCCCAGATATCTTTTGGGCTATTGCATAATTGCTCCCAATTAATACACTTGCTGTAATTGCCTAGCAATCCCCAGAGAAAGATTCAAACGAAGAAGAAGAAGAAGAAGAAAAAGAAGAAACAAACTAGTCAAACTAGACAGTGTTAAATAAAAAAACAACATAATAGTCAAATTAACACATAAAAAAATCACAAAAGCACATCATTAGAAAGAAAAGTATAAAAGATAAACACAACAAATAACAAACTGGGTATGTGTTTAGAAGAGCAGAAAAACCAACCTTGGTTCTAAGAGGATGAAGCTGAAGTTGCTTGAGGTATTTTCGCCAAGCCCTATTGACTATTTAAGACATAGTGAAAATCAGATTAATTTAAAGTTCTTAATTAAGATGATGAGGAAGAGAAATGAAAATGAAGTTGGCCAATGGATATTTCATACAAGTGATTGGATCTCTGGTATCATTGAAGTAAAATTGTTTGGTGACAAGTTGGGATTAGGTGGCTTAGTGAATCATCAATGTGATGGATCAAGAACATTAGCTTCAAAGGACCGCCCCGCCCCCCGCCAGGCGGGCTCACAGCTCCGCGTTAGCTTCAAAGGACCGCGGCGCACCCCCCCCAGGCGTTAGCTTCAAAGGACCGCGGCGCACCCCCCCCAGGCGGGCTCACAGCTCCATAATCTGCCTATATGGATGCACCAATGTGTGGTCACGGGCACTGTCATGAGTGAGATTTAAATCAAGGACGGAGACAGAGAAAAATAAGTAAGAGGAAGCGGATATATAATTTCAGATCTT
This sequence comes from Artocarpus hirsutus, assembly GCA_946598075.1. Lineage (NCBI taxonomy): Eukaryota > Viridiplantae > Streptophyta > Magnoliopsida > Rosales > Moraceae > Artocarpus > Artocarpus hirsutus. The sequence goes on from CAMOHE010047671.1 coordinate 96,468, forward strand.
CTCACCAATTGTAAGTTTCAACGAAACATACATATAAAATTAAAAGCAAAAATTCAGCTCGCTCTTGAGACTCATGTTGCGCCTTAGGCGCCTCAATGTATTATTTGTGTGTGGTTTTTATTATTGTTATTGTGACCTCACTCCATTTTTTTTTAATTAAAAGTTAGATCTTCACGTTTTTTAAAAAAGGGAAAGTTAAACCGCCTCTCTCTCTAATTCCCTGTCGTTTTATTCCTGTTCTCCCTTCCTAAGTGTTGTTGTCGTCGTTGTCGCCGTCGTTTTAGGAGGATCCCTTCCTATTTACTTAGTTCTTTGCGTACTTGTTATTTTTACTGATTTCTATCAAAATGCTTGGCTTCTTTTATTTTTATTTTTATTTTTATTTTATTTTATTTTTATTTTTATTTTATTTTTTCGACTTCAATATTATGAGATATAATTAGAACGTTGGTGTATGTAAATATTTGGTTACTAATAAAAATAGCCTCAACCTTAAACGAGAAAAATAGTGATAACACAAGATTAAGAAGAGTGAAAAATTAGTTTTACAGACGTTGTTCATTGCTGAAGACTCATTTTGGATTTTAATTAAATAAAGTTCAAAGAAAATATATATAAGAAGTACGATATTGAAATATGTTGATCCATACCAATATAAATAACTGAAGTTATATTAATATAAATCATTGTTTTAAGAAAAATATCATTTATATATATCACTACATATGTATCAGTACGTTAAAATTGTGATCTATAGCCATACGCAACTAAGTAATTTCACGTCTAATCACACGCAATTCTTTTCTTTTGTTACACGTAGTGAGCCATCACAAACAATTAGCAATGGTTGTGCTCTGATTTTAAGATAAGAAAATTATATTTATGTGTGTCACTGGTTAAATAAAATGTTGATTCTACCACCAGATCCTTCTGTCACGCTTGCTGTTTGAGATTTGTCTAGTTGAATTTTTTTGTCTTTAGTTTGAGCCAAAAGTTAAAGCCTTTTTTCTGAGAGTGTTTAATAAAATTGGTTAGAACTAACTTTTTAGTTAATGAATAGTATAAAGCTCTCACATGTTACAGTAAAAGGTAAAAAATTGTTATGGTGTAAAATTTTCATGTGCTACGATGTCTCAAACCAAGAAGTTAGTTATGACCAACTTTGACAAACACCCTAGTGTTTTTTTTTCCTTGTAAAAATTTAAATAATTTTGAATTTCTATTATAACTTATACCTTCCAAAAATAAAAAAATGCTCCAAATATGTATTTTCTCTTCCTCCATCTCATTTCTCGTGAACTCATTTAAAGGTGTGTCTGGCTGGTGGTAGGGACAGTTTTTACTGTAGTATGTGAAAACTTTTTATTGTAGCAATTTTTTTTTTTTTTTACTGTAACATGTAAAAGTTTTACACTATTTATAACTGAGTTTGTGGTGAAAACTATTCTTAGCCAAATAGAAGATAATGTGCATACATGTACAATTTAACTTTCAATAATCAATAAGATTCTAACCCTAGCCATTTAAATAAGTAGGATAACCTAAAAAAGAGAAACAACTAAAAACACTTGCCCTCGTTATCTTATCTAACAATAAATAAAACTAAGTGCAAATAAGAAAGAAGTTAAGAATAATAATTATTTTAAAGTTTAAAAATCAAAATAAAAGATGTATTAAAGTTTAAGGGTTCTTAGTGGTAACTTCAAGGTTATTAGTGGTGACTTGATTAAATAACAAAATGCTGTTTATTCAAAAACATTTGCCTATTTCAACGTTCTTTAGGAGAAGAGAAACAATTAAAAAGAAAAGGTCCTAGAACCCTAAACCCCCCCGACCAGAGCAATCGGTAGAGCATTTGTGCTGTCGCGAGAGAAAGCCCCGAGTACACGATCCTTTCCGCCCTCCTCCCGAGCCGATTTCAAGCCACCTGTAAGTCAAGCTCCTCTTCCATGGTTGTTTTCTTTTTCTTTTCTTTTCTTTTTTTTTTTTATTTTCTGTTTGTAATTTTTGTTTGGTGTTGGGATTTTGTTGGGGAAAGACCGAGTCTTGTCTTTGAGGAGGAGCTGTGAATGTTTCTGTTAGAACTTCGTTTATTTCCTTTTGCTTCTTCTATCGATGTGATGGGATGGGATTTATCTTACAAATCTCAAAGTGGGTTGCTTTAGAATGGAAATCTCAGCTCATTGGATAATAATGGTTATGGTAAAAATGGTTTATTTTGTAGTTCTTTCAATTTGCATAATGGGTTGCCTTGTAAAGATGAAATTGGGACATTGAGCAGTGGGTACAATGGAATGGAGTGGAGATAACAAACAGGTCTATTTGGGGAAAAGAGAAAATACTAGAGTAGAGTGACAAGGAGCAAGAGATTTTTGGTAACATTACGCCCAAGCTTGCGTAGTTGAATGGGAGAGACATCCTGGATTCTTAGGATGATGGGATTGTAATTTTTAGTTTCTTGGTTGTAATACTTTTATGTTTTTGGTTTTTGGCTTGGCTAGGTGTTTGCTATCTGTAGGGTTTTTTTTTGTCTTCTTTTTCCTCATTTGAAGATTTCTCATCCTCTTCATTCTTGTATTAATTTAATTTTTATCAATAAAGCTTTCTCAGTTAATCCTAAAAAAAAAAAAAAAAAAAAAAACAGAGCCTGAACTTGTGGTTGTTACACTTGCAGTTGTTGACCGTAAGAATGAAAAGAGCATCAATTGTGTTTTTCATTTTTGTTTGAAGTTGAAGTTGGGTTTATAGACTATTGAATTTTTGTGTTTGAAATTTTAATTTGAAGTTTAACTTATGAAGTAGAAATTATGGAATTCGTTTTATTGTGGAATTTGTTGATATTTGATTGATGATTTCGGAATTTGTTTGGTTGTTGAAAATTGCTATTGTGATTTTTGGTTGATGTTGGTGAAAATTGCTATTTTTATTAGTTTGTGTGTTTAGCTATTTGTGATTTTTTGTTGATTATTTTCCTACTTTGGAAAGATTGATATTAGTTTGATTTGTTTGAAAGTGTTGTAAATAAGGTTGTGTGACTAGTTGGATACTGTTGAAGGTTCATATTTGTAAGGTTTATGAAATTAGTTTGCTTTTGTTGGAAATTGGTATGATGATTGTGTTGTAAAATGTTTTATTTTTATGGTTTTTTATATCAGAATTGCAAGCAATATGGCCACAACATTGGACTTTGTAATTTTTTTTATCTTCATGATTTGGACTATGTAATTTGTTTTCATGTTATGACTTATGTTGTACTATATAACTTTAGATAGAAGGAAGATATATAATGCTTCTAGATATATGTTGGCTTTGATATGTTTCTATATAGCATGCTACTTTAGTGGATGGAGAACATCCCTGTTATTTTCTAGTATTACAAGGTGTGTGTTGTCCAACAATATTACCATTGAAAGGGACTTTTAGGGAGAATAAAAAAAGAAGGAACAAGAAAAAACATTTTCTGATGTGGGGAGTGGAATTTTGGACATTTTAAAAATATCTAATGGTCAAACCAAGGTTGCTTTCACTTTGAGCTAACGGAAGGAGGAGGTGTATCTCTATATATATATATATTGGAAAAGTTAAGGGGTGTTAATTTAATTTATTTTGGTTAAGAGAATGCCCCCCCCCCCCCCCCCCCCTTCTTCTTCTTTTTTTTTTTTTTTTTTTGGGTTGTTGGGGGGGGGGGGGGTGTGCGGTGGGGGAACACAGAGGGTGCAAGTGTAAAAATCCCTTCATGTGAGGCTTACGCCTCAATCCACCTTGAGGCTTATGCATCACCTAAATTAGACATAATGCCTCGGTTCTTGTTTTCACCTTTTAAAACTATCAGATTCTAGATTTTCTCAAGTATTAATTGAATTAACTAAAAAGAAAAGCTAAAAAAAGTTATGTGAGTATAATTTTTCAATATGTTGCTGGAAGAAAAGGTTTTTCCATGAAACTGCACTGAAAAAGATGAGAAAGATAAAGAAGTAGTCCAATAAATTCTAGGTTGAATAACCCATTTGGCTTTTCTATTGTGCTAGAAAATGAAGATCATTTGGTTAGTAGTACTGTTTTAACATAACCCAGTTGACGATTCTAGTGGCTATGTTGGTGGGCTAATGTATTTTGGAAAAAACGATGTTGACAGGTTTGAATAATGGATGATAGCCTCTACGATGAGTTTGGAAACTATATAGGGCCTGAGATTGAGTCTGACCAAGAGAGTGACAGAGATGAGGAAGATGAGGATCTTCAAGTTAGGCCTGAGGAAGAGGCAGCGGCATCGGATGGTGAGGATGCAGCTGCTGCTTCCAATGGGTGGTTAAGTGCCTCCAATGATGTCGATATGGATAATCAAATTGTCCTTGCTGAGGACAAAAAGTACTATCCTACTGCAGAAGAGGTTTATGGTGGAGATGTTGAGACATTGGTTATGGATGAAGATGAGCAGCCCCTTGAGCAACCTATTATCAAACCTGTTAGAAATATTAAGTTTGAGGTTGGGGTTAAGGATTCTTCGACTTATGTTTCAACCCAATTCCTTGTTGGTCTAATGTCAAACCCGAGTTTGGTACGGAATGTTGCACTAGTGGGGCATTTGCAGCATGGGAAGACTGTCTTCATGGATATGCTAATTGAGCAAACCCATCATATGTCTACTTTCGATCCGAATAGTGAGAAGCATATGCGATACACAGATACAAGGATTGATGAGCAAGAGAGGAAGATATCAATCAAAGCAGTTCCAATGACTCTTGTTCTTGAGGATAGCAATTCAAAATCCTACCTCTGTAATATCATGGACACCCCTGGTCATGTCAATTTTTCCGATGAAATGACTGCCGCCTTGAGGCTTGCTGATGGCGCCGTGTTGATTGTGGATGCTGCAGAAGGAGTTATGGTAAGTTACTCAGTCTCTCTAAATCCTACGGTTGAATGCATATAAACAACTCTCAACTTGCATTAGTTGCCATCATTAGAGCAGGAATTTTTTTGTTTTGCTATGAATTTAAGGTTTTACAAAAGTGACCAGCTTTAAATGGACATGTTCAAAAATGGCCATCCTTTTTTTATTTTTTTGTGAAGATGAAATCAGAAGGTAAAAATTTAGCAATGATGTATGAGATGTTCAATTGCGTGAGACAGAGCGCGTGATTATATGGCACAAATACTATTGTTTTTTCTACCTTTTGCATTGGTATAAGTTACCCAAATCTCTTATATTTATGTACAAAGAGTTTAATTGTTTGTAGGTGAATACGGAGAGGGCCATACGTCATGCAATCCAAGAGCACCTTCCCATTGTTGTTGTAATCAACAAGGTATTTTTTTTTTAAATTATTTTGTGTTGTTCCTTTTCTTTTGTCTTTTTCTGAAATTTGCTTGTCCTGCTAACCCGCCTTTTTTAATGCTTATTGCTCTCTTTGTATTTGATTTGTATAAACTTTTGCTTTGCAGGTTGACAGGTTGATTACAGAACTTAAACTGCCACCGAGGGATGCTTATTTTAAGCTAAGACATACTCTGGAAGTCATCAATAGCCACATATCGGCAGCCTCATCTACTGCTGGTGACATCCAGATTATTGATCCGGCTGCTGGAAATGTTTGCTTCGCTAGTGCTAGTGCAGGATGGTCATTTACATTACAATCATTTGCTAAATTATATGTTAAACTCCATGGAATCACTTTTGACGCTGATAAGTTTGCTTCTCGTCTTTGGGGGGACATGTATTATCATCCAGATGGAAGGGCTTTCAGGAAAAAACCTCCCCCAAGTGGAGGAGAAAGATCATTTGTTCAGTTTGTGCTTGAACCTCTGTATAAAATATACAGCCAGGTGATTGGTGAACATAAGAAGAGTGTGGAGGCAACTCTTGCAGAGCTTGGTGTCAACCTGAGCAATGCAGCGTACAAATTGAATGTTAGACCTTTGCTGAGGCTTGCATGTAGCTCAGTTTTTGGTTCAGCCTCGGGCTTTACCGACATGCTGGTTCATCATATTCCTTCCCCCAAGGAAGCTGCAACTAGGAAGGTCGATCATATATATACCGGGCCAAAAGATTCTCTAATATATAGAGCCATGAAAGATTGTGATCCTTCTGGCCCTCTAATGGTTAATGTGACGAAGCTGTATCCCAAGTCTGACTGTAGTGTGTTTGATGCTTTTGGTAGGGTTTACAGTGGCAGGATTCAGACTGGACAGACTGTACGGGTACTGGGAGAAGGATATTCCCCAGAGGATGAGGAGGACATGACAGTTAAAGAAGTAACAAAATTATGGGTATACCAAGCTCGAGATAGGATGCCAATAGCTGAGGCTCCACCTGGTACTTGGGTTCTCATTGAAGGAGTGGATGCTTCCATCATGAAAACTGCTACCCTCTGCAGTGAGTATTATGATGAGGATGTGTACATATTCAGGCCTCTTCAGTTCAATACTCTTCCGGTTGTGAAAACAGCTACTGAACCACTAAATCCTAGCGAGCTTCCAAAGATGGTGGAGGGCCTTAGGAAGATCAGCAAGAGCTATCCTTTGGCCATCACTAAAGTTGAGGAATCTGGGGAGCACACTATTTTGGGTACAGGAGAGCTCTACTTGGATTCTATCATGAAGGATCTGAGAGAGCTTTATTCAGAAGTAGAAGTCAAGGTATATATATTTTTCCTTTCATCATTTATTTCTTTGTTGACTTCTTATAATCCTTTTTTCTTTAATTTTCCATTTTTTTTGGCTGGCCTATTATATTCTTTGCCACTTATTGGCCCTCAAATCATGTAGGTGGCAGACCCTGTTGTTTCGTTCTGTGAAACAGTGGTGGAGTCTTCTTCAATGAAATGTTTTGCTGAAACGCCCAACAAAAAGAACAAAATAACCATGGTAGGGAACTTTCTGAGCTCAGCTCCACTTCACTGAGTTGCTACTGAGATGCATGCTATTCCTTTTTGTGCAATCATTTAAATATTGTTTTAATTTTAGATTGCAGAGCCATTGGAGAGAGGACTTGCGGAGGACATAGAGAATGGTGTTGTAAGCCTTGATTGGCCTCGTAAGGATATTGGTAACTTTTTCCAAACAAGATATGAATGGGATGTACTCGCTGCACGGTCCATATGGGCGTTTGGCCCTGATAAGCAGGTAGCATATTCTTATTAAAAAAAAAGAAAAGAAATACACATACATGCATGTTTGTAGTGAACGGAAAAGTACAGTTTTGGTGATTTATTGCTTCCTTACTCTTCTTGTAAATCTATTTTTAATGATCATACTCGTAATGTGTAAAGTTAGCTTTGTATATTTGTAACTCTTATTGAAACATTTTTAGCTCCAAATCTTGTTTTTCACCACTTGCGTCCAAATGCCACACATCCAGGGGCCTAACATTTTATTAGATGACACACTTTCAACTGAAGTTGACAAAGGCTTGCTGAATGCTGTCAAAGATTCTATCGTCCAAGGGTAAATATATACATATTTTTTCGGTCCCTCTTTTTGTTAATCTAATCTATTGCCTGCTAATTATGTTATTTTGGGCAGATTTCAGTGGGGTGCTCGAGAAGGACCTCTTTGTGACGAGCCCATCAGAAATGTAAAGTTCAAGATTGTTGATGCAAAAATTGCACCTGAGCCGTTGCACCGTGGATCTGGTCAGATTATCCCCACAGCTCGGCGTGTGGCCTATTCATCCTTTCTTATGGCAACCCCGAGGCTTATGGAGCCTGTATATTATGTGGAGGTAAATGCTTGCCATGTCTAATTCTCCCACTAGGATTTGCGTTTTAAATTTATCCATGTCACTGCTTCATTCAATGTGAATAATGGAACCAAAATTCCAATATGGTAGTTTATGTGAAGCTTTGGCATGAAAAAGCTCGATTGAAATGCTTGAGACATGAATATCCCAACACTGACATATTTGATGTGAGATTAATTTTGTGATGGCATCATTTCAGATTCAAACACCAATAGACTGTGTGTCTGCAATTTACACTGTTTTATCTCGAAGACGTGGACATGTTACAGCTGATGTTCCTCAACCGGGGACTCCAGCTTATATTGTCAAGGTAGGTTTGCTAAAATTTTTTATGCAAAGTTCTGATTAGTTATGCTTTGTATCTTAGCTTTTGGCCTGTGCAGGCAAAACACTTACTATTAGTCTTGTGAAAGCATTTTAATTTAATTGAGGTCTGTTGATTTAAACTAATGATGTAAGCTTAAATTTTGTTCTTGGTATTATTTTCTTCTCCGATTCCAGGCATTTTTACCTGTAATAGAGTCATTTGGTTTTGAGACCGACTTAAGATACCATACCCAAGGACAAGCCTTTTGCCTCTCCATTTTTGATCACTGGGCTATAGTTCCTGGGGATCCTCTTGACAAGAGTATCGTTTTGCGGCCGCTTGAGCCGGCACCTATTCAGCACCTCGCTCGTGAGTTTATGGTCAAGACAAGGCGTAGAAAGGTACAATAGTCCTCTCAACACCCTTTACCTTCTTCACAACACTCTTGATGAAGGCCAACTATGTTCTTGCCCGGATTACAGATTCTTCTGAATGTATTGGATAATTCTTTAAGATCCTTCAGAACTCCTCCCCAAGCAAACAACATTAGCTTTATTTTCACATACCAACCAATACTAAAGGATTTTTTTTTTTAAGAAAGAAAAACTTTCCAAGTTTGGCCTTAAGTAGATTGAAGCATTTTTGCATTTTTGATGGGGACTCAAATTTTAATGCTGAAGATTGTGAACGTGATCTATTTTTAGGCCCAGTTGATGGAAATTCTTCGTTGAACTAGTGTAGTTTACCATTACCTTAATGCAGCAAAGTGGGAAGCATAGGAAAGCATTAACACCCTATTTGTGTGATTGAAATTGGCAGGGAATGAGTGAGGACGTAAGCATCAACAAATTTTTCGATGAGGCGATGATGGTTGAACTGGCTCAGCAAGCGGCTGATCTCCACCAGCAGATGATATGATAGTGTTTTAAGGTTCAACATTTTGGTGCTTAACTAAAGCGGAGAGACGAGTTTTCTAACTTTTTGGAAGCTGTTTCAACCTCTTTGTAAACGAGATACATTAATTGTCGAGACCCAGGATTGTAGTTCTGAGAGCCCTTTATTCTTATGGTTTTATTTCTTTTCTGATCTTCTTGCACAAGTCTTGCACCTTGTCATCTGCTTTGTAATTTGTAACCCAAAAGTAAAATGTAGGAGTAAACTATTTTGGCAGATTGTACTTTGAAAAACTAGCTCCTAGTCCTGACCCTTTTTGTATTAGACAGATTATATTGTTATGTTGGCAATTATCTGAAGAGAATTGATGCCCTTAATTGTGGATACTTGCGCCTGTAGTTGTCTTCAAGATTTTTAGGATGTTTAAGAGAGTGGTTCAAAGTATTGTAGCACGTAAAAGTTTTATATTGTAGCTAGTTTTTGTTTTATATTATTAGATGGTTTGAGTTCGAGGCATTTAGCACCAGTTTGAACCGTTATACCAAACGTGCTATTCATCGCTTTAAGAAGGTATGGCTAAATTTAAGGAAATATGGGTACATACATCATAGCCTATTGTAAATGGTAGGATTAATTTCATTAAAAACGTAAATTATAGACCGTGTGTCAGTTTGTCACTCATTTCTTTAAACGGGCGTAGCAACCTCTCATACATAAAACTGTTGTTTTTGTCGAGATTCGCCTATACTACTATTGGAATGACAGCGCACAAACTGTACTATCGCCTTTACGTTAATTTAATAGTGATCGTTGCACCACTTAACTACATATAAATGTTAAAAACATACATTTGTATTAAATTTGTCCATGGAAATTTTTGCCGTGTCACATGACATGTTCGAAGGGTTTAATGAAGGATAAATTAATTAAATGACCCACCCCAAAAAAAAAAAACCCACAATAAAGATTTTGGTAATTTACTCTTACTGTAGGACATCACCAGTAACAAGATAGACTACCATTGGTAACAAGGTTGAAACCTAGTAATACGTCAGACTATCATTAAATGTCACTGGAAAATAACAAAAATCGATCTAGTACAATAGAAAGCCACAAAAGTCAAATGTGGTGTTTGAGAGAAGAATTGAAACTTTTTGTGGTTTAAAACTACGCATTATAACATGTGAAAGTTTTATATTATTTACAGTAAAAACTGTACGATTGAAACCAACAACCCTAAACGTCCTAAAAAATCACAATAGACCGAGACAAGTCAGATGACCTAAACGAGGGTGTAGTCTCAAACTCATGTTTGAGCTAAGGCAGTAACATATCGTGTCAATATAATAGTGTATGTTTCCCCCCGAGAGAAATTAGTGTTTATATCTAAGACAAAGGAATTCTAAGTTAATGAAAAAGATGTCATATAAGTTGTTCAACCAGTGTTAGATCGTTATAAAGCATCATATTCAAAGTAGCATAAATAATACAAATAGAAGAATTCCAACAAGAAATTTAGAAATATTCTCTCCTTGGAATAGAAGAACTTCAATAGACATGGAATCTGGCCTCAAAGCTCCGTGGACAATGCCAACCTATGATACACATCCTTCATTTTTTTTCTTTTGCTAGAATTTAAGTCTTGTCTTTTCTTAAACAGTGATTAAGGGTTGTTCATGGTATATTTAATGTCTTTATTTGTGTAGATTCCGCCCCTTTTTAACATAAAATTCTTACCATGAGAGATTCAAAATTTGGAATAATAAAGTGGGTTTTTAGAAATTGTTGTAAATGTTGGCTGGCATTGTTGGCATTATCAAAGGGTGACGTGGCATAGATGTATTGGCACAGGCTGCACAGGCAGGTAGTTTTAGAAATCTGTTTTGTATCATTTAGTTTGTTGGTTACAGAGTTAGTCACGGGTGCAGAGAGAGAAACAAATAAAAGGCTGTGTAATACATGATACTCTTAAAGAGGTTAATACACTCTAAGAGGAATGCTGCCATTAATTTTTCTAAAGATGAATTACATTCTGTTGTTTTCTCCATATTGAGTATTTTTCTTCTTGTTCTGTCCTTGTTCCAAGAACCATTCAAGACTTCATTTCAGAGGAAATTCATGACAGAAATCATGGGACAAGGTAAGAAGGAGATTAGAGTTTTAGAGCATGAGTAAGATACTCCTTAATGGTATGCATGCATAACACTGTCGGGGAAAAAGAGAAAATTACAATAAAATAAGATTGAGATTTCTAAACTGTTCATAAGAACATCTCAATTCATTGTCAATGTCAAATTAACATGTCAATATCCAATTTTTTTTTTAATCCAGATGGGTAAGAAACGGCTCTTTATGAAGTGTGATTTTTTATACCAAATTTGACATATTTTATTTGGCATCAAATATAAAATATACCAAACTTTGACATTTGGTTACTATTGATTGACGCGTTGACTTTTTCAAATATTATGTCCTTTTAAAGTTATAAAAAATATTAATATATACCATCAATGACAACTATAAATAGTATAAAGACATCACATATTACAGTAAACGCTATAGTGTAAAGCTCTCATATGTTACAGTTCTCAAACTAAAACTGTAGGTTTCAACCGTTATTTAAAACGATCTATAATGTTTTTGAAATAATATTATTTATAAAATGTAAATAATAGAACAACATATTTATTATGTCATTTTCACACTCTATTTTTCAACTATAAGGATGTAGTTCAAATTTCCTTCCAAAAAAAGCAGCTCAAATAATCAAAAAGAAACGGAAGGAGATTTTTCTCTATTCTAGGCCTTCTTGATTGTTACTGATCTTGCTTTCAGATTTAAAAAGATCGCCCTGGATTTAACAAGCAAAATGGGAGTGATTAGTTGATTTATTAAATAATTCATGTAGATAAACATGGAATGAATAACATAATATTAGGTCAGGATAGTTATAATCTACACTAATCTAACCTTGGTACCTCAAATTTTTTATTATGAAATTGCAATTGAAGAGCAGTAGGACGTACCAGCATGAGGCAACCAAGCTGTGAAATAGGACTCGGAACTGCAAAGGCATACATTGGCAATTTACCCACCCAACTATAGGCCAAAACTGCAACCATATTTAGCAAAATTTAAGTTGTATGATTTTGTTGAAATAAAAAAAAAAATATACTCCACTAGTATAACATTACCAATTAAAATCCTTTTTTACAGTAGGGCCTAATGCAATAGTGCACATTTCTAACCGTTATATCAGTCAAAATCATAGGAAATAACGAAAAATATGTTAAAGATGACAATCAAAGACATGTTGGTAATTCATTTTTCAAGCCCTATAATAGAAATCACATATTAATTATGATTAAATCATATCAAATTATGAAAATATTAAATTTAATATAATTTAATGTAGATATGTAGCTAAAAAATATATTCTATCAATGAAATACTTTTTCATACTCTTTCATAGAATTCTCTATGAATTAACAGTATTGCGTACGTTCCATGCAATCAGTTGAACAGATGGGTAGTCGTTTTGAACATTACTCTTCACTAAACCCCATGACCTTCCTGTTAATCCCAAACCATAAACAGAAAATTTACATTTGACTTAGGGAACATTAGACAAAATTAGTTGTCGTATCCTGTTGGACTCAAACTAATGATTATCTAACTCATTATAATAGATAAGATAAAGCAATCATATTTAATTTATAGGTTAAAACTTTATTATTAATAAAACAATGGGTCCTAATATGTCACATATTAGATTGGGTCACACTATTTTATTAATAGCATGGTTACAACTTCGTAGGGGTTTTTGGTTAAGATAAGATATTAAAATATTAACATTAGAATATTTTCAAGAAGCTCAAGTGAACTTAAAGAAAGATAAAGAAAAATTATTTCAACGAGAATATAATTAAAAGATAAATAACTCCCACATAGAATTTAGAATAACCCTTTACTTTTGTGAGGTAGCACTTTATTCCCAATAGTGGCAAACAGAGTTAGGTGCTCTTGGTTACATTGACAATTAAAATTCAACCAATAATTAGTATTGTTACAAACACATTAATTTAAATATAACGGCTAAGACCAATTGGGCTAAGTTCGGTGCTATTTAATGTACTTACTTACTAGTGCTACAAAATAGAAAGCAAGAGAAATATGTTTGCTAAATTGACCAAGCTTTAAAGATTCAAGGTTATAATGATACGTATCAACTATGTTACACATAATTAAAGAGAACATGAAACAAGACATACCTTCAACAACCAAGCCATAGTACATCATGAAAAAGAAAATGTTCCAAGGAGAAGTTGTTAGTTGTTCAAGCAACACCTAATAAAATATTTGAAATTTCCATGCATCAATATTTGGTAAAAAAAAATTTGCAATGCACAAGTATTTGTAGAAGTGTACTTTCTTAGCAACAGTTTCCTTGTCCTTCTTTCCCTTGAATATAATTTCCATTAATTTGTGAAGGACATGCCCAACTGGTCCTGAGTTTGCAAATCCATAGAACTACAGGACAATTTGGTTCCAATTAACAGTTGAAACACAACCATGACATAAGACCAACAATTCACATAAATTTTCCACGAGCACAGCTTTTGAAGAAAGCGGGGATGAGTCTCATCCAAGCCCAGGGCCTACCTCCTATTTCTATGCAAATTTGGGTGCTCAAGATGTCCTAACTCTATTTTCATTTTAAAAATGCTTAAGAATACCGCCGGTGTAAAACACCATAATAAATAGAAGGTGAATCTCGATTCTGATTCTTATGCTGTTGGATCCATCCGTTATTCCGCACCATCAGTGTCCAATAATATTGCTCTTTTCATTTTGCTAACAGAACAACATAAGAAATGGAATAAAGTTTATGTAATAAAGTCGTATGCAAAATAAAATAAAAGCCTTTTTTTTTGTTTGTAAATCAACTGAAACATTTGAGAAGTGAAAAAGAAGGGAACATAATCTAATACAAACATAAATTCTTAAGAGAAACAAATTGAACATAGACATTATATGCTCTGCTTTGCATGAGATCTTTTGAACAAAATCCAAAACAAGCATACTATGATAAGAAGCAGTCTTCCGAAGTTTCTTGACCCCAGAGATCTTCTGGGCTTTAGCATCACTGCACCCTACTAGAACCCTATAATTGCCTAATAAACCCAAAAAAAAAAAAACATTAAAAAGAAGAGTGTTTACCAAAAACACATGATATTCAAAAACATCTATAAAAACTAGAGAGAGAGAGAGAGAGAGAGAGACTGGGTATGATTTAGAACTGAAGAAATCAACGTTAGTTCTGAGAGGATGAGTCTGAAGTTGCTTAAGGTATTTTTGCCAAGCCTCGTTGACTATCTCAGACATGGTGAAAAATATGAAATCAACTTCATGTCTTTCAAAATTTTGTCTCACTTAGAAGCGCCCGGGAAATTTGTAAGATGATGAGGAAGAGAAGTTCATATGAGGGGATATGGATTTATAAAGTGATTGCGTATCTAGTTTCATTGAAATCTAATTGTTTATAAGTGACAAGTTTTGGTTAGGTGGCTTCTTAAAAGCAAGCATTACGATGGACCAAGCGGCTTTGCTATCCAAGAAAAGAGAGGGAAAAGAAAAGAGGGAATGTTGTTAATTAATTATGCCTATTGGTTCTCACTTTGGTCTAGGTCAAAGAATTGAAGTCTTCTATCAAGAACTTATCTTGAATTACAATATATCTTCAAATTTGAAATGGGCATATTTTTTTTTTCAGCCGTTAAAAAAAAAAAAAGAAAAAAAATTCAGCTATGAAAAAATATTGTCAACTGTCACCTGATAATGATAAAAGTGAAAATATCTTCATGAATGTGACATCTTAAAAAGGTGAGACACACTAAAGCATTACTCAAAAAATTTATTTTAATGCATCTTTAATTGACGTTATATTGGTTGTGCGGTTTCTTGTATTATGATGTAATATATTGCATAAATCTTTCCCTGTCCCATTATCTTGGTTTTTTTATCCTTTGTTATTATTTTCTTTTGTGGCTTTTTTCTTGAGATATATGTATCTTTTTTTTTTTTTTTTTTTGATGAGTGATATGTGTATCTTTTTTATTATTATATTTTTTTTTTCAACACGACAGTATCACATGTGACTTTATTATATAACAAACTGTATAATACATACATCATTGTCATCGTGAAATTCCTCTTCAGATATATATGGACTTAGCAACGTTGTAGCCAAATAAGTGGATTAAATTTGCTGTCACATCCAAAAATTAGGAGTCATGGATAAGGGATATGTGTGCATAGCTTGCATTATGGAAAGAAATCTTTATTAAATTCAAGTCCTTCCCATTAATCCCACAACTATAATTTACTTCTCATTGATTATTAGAGTCCAATAAAATTAATGGAGAGAGTACAGTTAGATTTCATGAGTAACATCAATATATATAAAATAATCTAGCTTTATTAAATTATTGACCTAAGACATTTTCATGAAAGCAATTCCTGACAAACTAAAATAATTTATCTTGTAGTTGCAGATATAGCCTAGCTGTAAAACTATATCCTATTTTATCACAAAATGAAAAGTTTGAATCCTCATTTTTTCATATTAAATAAATAGAATAATTGATCTTAGCTTTCTCCATCTTCTTTCTCTTGTGGGGACCTCTTTTGTAGCAGACATTATTTCAAACCATTGAATCTGATTAAAATTATTTTTTTTTACAAATCTAAGGGTTAAAACATAGAAACTTATTGATAGATTTACATAGGTTACTTTTTTAATACTAAGAGAAAACATTACCTTTAAAAAAAAAATTTAGCTTTCGTATTTGTACAGTTTCCCATCTTGAAAACAACGGAGAGAACCAAAAAAGAAAAAAAAAAAAAATACTTTACAGGATAAAGATGTTAATACACGTTAATTTGTCAGTAGTCAGACTTTTATAAGCCTGATAAACACCTTTGCTTTGCATTAAAAAACAAAAAGATATTAAACTTCGAGTGTATATGGGCAGCTCAAAAATTGCCTCCCTATTTTCACTTAAAGCAATAAAAAAAAAAAAATCACAACAACTATAATCAAATTCTGTGTTTCTTTTGACAAATTGACCCCAATATCAAATGGCAGACAATAAAACATGTGAAAGCAGCCCACTTTCCCCGTTGGTGGGCAAGAGAGTTTAAAGTCGATGCCATGAAAAACACTAACTATAAGAAAGAATATGGAAAGTATAGAAGGAATATATAGAAAGTAAAAGGGAAGCTTATGTGTTTTAGTAATTCCACAAATTAATTACATACAATTTTGGGGTTATGAGAGCTTATCCAGTGGAAGGTACATTTTAATGAATGGTTGTTGGTATGTACAGTTAGCATTAGGTGTGATGCAAATAGTACCATCAATGTTTGTCCTCACTTCACAACATGTAACAATCAGCACCTCCCTCCACTATGAATTTTCTGCTCTAAAGCAAAGTCCGTATAGTTTTACTCTTAAATTTTATCCTAAAATCCCTCGTACTATTAAAAGAAGTTGTCTTTACTTATAAATTATTATAAATAACTTTTCATAAGCGATGTAGGATTGAACATCTTATTGTGTGTTTTGCATTCTCAATTCAAACAAAAAATTTTAGTTGTTACAGTGTAAAACTCTCATATATTATAGTGTCAAGTAAAAGTATACTACAATGTAAAGCTTCCACATGCTTTAGTATTTTGAACCAATTGATTCTAACAATACTCCCAAACGCCCTATTGCATTTTTTTTTTTTTTTTGGCCCTTTGCTTTAAGGGATTGATGAGTTTGAGGCCAAATCAATAGATCATTGCTCCACATAAGATTTACGTAACACCATCAAAGCATTGACCTGTGACAAATAAACGACACAAAACAGGACAGACGAGGGTGTGACAAAAAGAGTAACAAGTTCTCTTGGACAACCCACACATATGGTACAAGTCTACAACTAGTACGGTATTTTATAGGGACCTTGGTTGAAAAATATTAATATGTTTGGATAGTACATGTGGACTGCCTCGCACAATTTATTGGAAAAATAAAAACAGTATAGCAAGAAAATGATAACTACTTGACAGAGGATGACCATGAGAGTTTTCTTTTGAAGCAATTGAAGAGATCATCTAAACATGGAAGGGAACCTGGGAGGAAAAATTTGAGACCTAGAATAACCTGTATTACATAGAAGAAAAAGAGATATAACTAACATTGTTAGCCTAATTAATTACTAAAGATGGAATAATTAATGAATAATTTTGTAACCAATGATCATTTTATTCGTTTAATATTGTTGGGAGATCTAAGTTAAGAGAAAAGTACCTTTAGCAGGGTCAAGGCCTCTAGCCTTCAACTCGGCATGCTCTTGGCAGAGAGCACAAGAATCACAACAAAAATGAACACAACAATCGCAACAAGGCTCCGCCGGTAGACCGTATTTGCCCCGTAATTTCTCTCTGTATAAGCATGAGAAGAGCCAGTGGAATTGGACCGACGCCAGCAAGCAATATACGCAGCCCAAGCAACAACATGCTGTATATTGCACATTTTTAAAGGTCAAATCATGTCAGAATCAAATTGAGATATGCAAAATAGCAATTATGATAAAATCTTATTACATATGCTACAACTAATAGATAGAAGTCAATAAAATATTTTATGCATGAAAAAACTATTCATCATTAGTTTTTGTAAATTACCTAATTAATACCTTCCACAGATTAGTATTATTGATTTTTTTTTTTAATAATTTGGCATTTCTTTTAACTAACTAGCTCATTTAGCATGTGTTTGGAGCATTAGTTCAAAACAATTTTTTGAACTCAAACAGTGTAAAACTCTCTACTGCTACAGTGGAAAGCAAAATAAACTACAGTGTAAAGAACTCACATACTACAATATATTGAACCAGTTGGTTCAAATTACTTAGTAATTTAAGATGTTGATGGATTAATTTATCAAGGTCTCTATATTTACTTGGCTAGTTTGGTTAATTAAAGCTATTCAACTAATTACATAAACTAGCAAGTATCAGATGGTTTAGTGGAGAACAAAAATCATGGGGAATGTTAATGTAAGGAAACCAACAGAATGACATTATTTATAATATAGTCTACTTACAATGCTTTCCTTCATCTAAAATTTCAGCAATGCGGCCGAAGGTGACGCATGGGAGACAGCATGTTAAGAGACCTATGACATATAGCTCGTAAATTTGAAATAATTAATAGTAAGAAATAACAAGTAAATAAGAATTTATGAATTTTAATAAGAGAAAATTAAAAGTGAAGGAACTAATTACAAGTACAAAAATCTTTTCCACAATCACAAAGGCCAAATGACCATTGAGGCATGGCTATCGCACGAAATATGTTCATTTCTTCGCTACACTCTCTCTCCTTTTTGACCTTTTTTTTGGGAAGAAAATGAATGTGAAAAGTAAGTAGTGAATGCAAAATTGCATCCTGAGCCTGTAGAATATTTATGGTCCGAAAAGATCAAAATTTTCCCGACAAAATTGTCTTTGTGAAAATGGCTCACGCGTAATGGACTTGGTGATAATCAAGCAAAGCAAATTTTTTTATTCTATTTTTTTATTGTTTTATGAAATATATTGATGTACTAGACTAAGAATTGCAGGCCAAGAACAAACAAAAATGCCAACAAATTTTTAGGAAAAAGACCATAACCGGCGGCAG
This sequence comes from Artocarpus hirsutus, assembly GCA_946598075.1. Classification (NCBI taxonomy): domain Eukaryota; kingdom Viridiplantae; phylum Streptophyta; class Magnoliopsida; order Rosales; family Moraceae; genus Artocarpus; species Artocarpus hirsutus. The sequence goes on from CAMOHE010047671.1 coordinate 115,145, forward strand.
CCGGCAATTCAATGTTAGTTAACTGAAATAATTTAAATATTTTACCTCCAAAATGAATAAGAAAACAATTATATGATCCATCTTCCGTCCAATTCTTTTTCTTTATTGTTGTTTCCTTTTAGTAATAAAAAACAATGTTTTAATACTCTTCTTGTTCTTTTAGAACGATAAAAAAATTTTGTTTCTGTTTTATAATTCCATTGAGTTTTGTTATTCTCTCTCGTAATTTACTTTAAAAAATATTTCTGTTGAGTTTTCAGCAATGATGTGTTTTTGGTTCATAATTAACCTTCATACCGTGATTTTTTGTTTCTGTATTAATAGACATATAGATACTGTTAGGAGTTTTAATCCCTTTTTTTTTTTTTTTTTTGCTGGCATTTTATTATAAAAAAAGTGTTGATTTTGTGATGATGTTGGGATAATTGTTGAATATATCAGGATTAATTTATTGAGTTTCAGAATTATTTACGTTGATTGTGTTGGGTTTTGAATTTTACGAACGAAAAACTATTTTGCTTGGTTTTCTTTTTCTTTTTCTTTTTTTTTTTTTGGAAAGTTTGGTGAACAATATTGGCTACTTTCTTGATACAATTATATCCATTTGATTGAAGTCCTGCCAATACAATTCAGATCAAATCTGAGCATAAAGGCAAGTACTGCAGAGTTCACTTTCCTGTTTTGTTTTTATTAGGTGTTTGAAAGAGTAGTTTATATCATCAGTTCGAGTTTGAAAATTATAGCATTTGAAAGCTTTACACTGTAACTATTTACTGTAACATGTGAAAGTTTTATACTGTTTACAATTCAAACCACTGGTTTGAACTACCCTTCTAAACACTTAATCCTTAATTAAAATTATGCAAACCTAAAATTTTTATTAAGCTGAAAAACAGAGGAGATCAAAACAGGGCGGTGCATTCGTATGTGTAATACATGCACGGATATGAATTAATCCAAAACCGGATCTTCTAGGAAATACAAAAATCATGAATGAATGCAAAACGACTTTCTTAAAAAGTGATGCCAAATCAAGGTAGGAAATTCATGCACGATATGAAGTTAAATAAGTAGGAATTTACATTACTCCTTTTAAGTTAGAGAGCACAAAGAAATAAATTTGGGAACATTTAAATTACCTTTGAACGAAAACCCTTGAACATGCTGAAAATCTTCTTTCTAAATTCAAAATTCAACTTTGTCCCTTCTCTTCACTTTCGATTCTGTAAAAGACCAATCGTGGAACAAAACAAAAACATAAAAGCATATATATTACTCTTTTATGAAAGTGGCCTGGGTGTACAACATTGTAAAATAACAATTGAAAGATGAGAAATAACAATCTGTTTCCACATTTATTAACGCATTTTAACAGACAAGTCAGGGGCCTCCTCTACGTTTAACTTGTAAGTGCAAAGAAAAGTCAAAGCAAAGTACCACATGGATCATAGCAGATGGGATTGGAGCTACTGAAGAGTCGTGATTCTTTCTTTCCTGTATACTAACCCAACTCCAATCCTTTTCACAATCAAATTGAACCTCTGATCTTTTTCAAAATTCCCTCGCCCTATTTCCTTTTTCCAAGCTACATATGTTAAATAGAATAATGCCTCTATTGCATCACCATATTCCATTGGGACGTTGTCTCTCCAGCACCTAATGAAGACATGGTCTGAACTAATACCATTCCTTGTGATTTTGGCTTCTTCTTCCTCATCAGTAACCCAAGCTTCTCGGTTGATCTCCCAATCGTGAGGATTTCGACCTAAAGAAAGTTTGTGGATTCGACCAGAGTTTGTTTTAAGGAGTAACTCCAAGCTAATCCATACACGATAGTCTTCGGAAGAATGGAAGCCTGCATGGATAAATGGAGAAACAAAACAAACGGCAAAACCCAAGAAATTGGAATTAAGCCAATTTTTGGGAAGCTTCATACTTATCGACTTCCCCTCAGCTTGATGGCTGAACCACTTTGGAATTTCATTTCCCGGATAATAAACTCTAATATCAAAGTCATATGGTCCTTGCTGCAGCAATATGAACCCAAATGTATTGTCAATTACTTCATTCCTCAAACATTTATTTAACGATAGTAATGTTGGAAAATAAGAGAATTAGAGTATGCAACTCTAATATACTGCACTCAAGAAGAAGAAATTCACTCAATAATGATTCTTAGACAAAGAAAACTAAATTTTTAAAAACATTCTTTTGAATATAAACACTCTTCCTCACAACACTCGTACAACTCTTTGATATGATGTTTTGCTTCTAGTTTTCCATGCTCCAACCAATGGAGGAACTAACTACTTCTAGTCTTCTCCCAACAATCACCAACAACACTTAAAATTACCAACAACAACAATTAACAACTACATACATCAACCACACGAACAATATACTAACCACACTAGCTAATTATAATTATCAACCACAACAATTAACAACTCATTCATCAACCACACTAACAACTTATAAAAATGGAGTAGTGTTGATTTCCAACAAGTAATAAAAAGGAGATAATAAGTGCGAACATACCATTGGTTCTTCAACTCTGTATAAGAAATCAGTTAACTCATTGCGTGCATTCCATTCTAATTTCCAACACTTTCTAAACCAAAATTGTCTGGGGAAAAAATCTCTTTTTTTGCTAGTCATGTGTTGTAGTGTGAATCCAGAGCTTGAACTTGATATTGTCTCTAGTGAAGTACATCCGCTTGCGTTAAGCATGTTTATCGACAATGGAAGTTGTAGTAAAGACCGAAGCTCCGTGCAATTTTTGACAAGAAGTGTTTTCAACTGATGAAGGTGCCTGATGCTTGAAGGTAGTTTCTGAAAATGGTTGGCTCCCAGATCTAATTCTTTTAACTGGGAAAAGTGGCCCAACCACTCTGGAATTTCTACAATATTGCAGCCGTATAGAGACAGATAATTTGAAGAGCACAAAGAAACAATCTTATCTTGGAGATGTTCAGGTTTCAAACGACGGTCATGGCTGGACAAAAGCTTAAGACTACTTAGATTATAAATCCAATTTGGAATAAAGTCAAGTTTTTTACGCCAACTCATATCTTCACGACGAAGCCCAAATAACATTTTAATCATGAAAGAACTTTGTGACTCTTGGATCTCAGTTCCCTTTAAATTAGGAGACTCTCAATTTTTTCAATCTTGAGCAACCTTCTAGAAGGAGGTAGAAAAGAGACTCCAACATAAAAATGTTGGTTGGGAGACTCTCAAGCTTTTTGCAATCTTGAAGATCAAATTGACTCAAATGATGGAGACCCTCAATTAATGATGAAGACACTTGCTTTATTGATGTGCTACTCACATATAATTTTTTTATATTCCTCGGAAGAGGTGGAAGATCCTTGATATGCTGACAACCATGAGGCCTCAATTCCACAAGATTGTCAAAATACGTGAATGAGGGCAATTCTTTTACTGCAGTCTCTGCTACATCTAAGTATGTTATATTCCCAGACATCTTTGGAAGATATTTAATCTTGGAGCAGCCACGAAATGTAAGAGATCCAAAACGTCCTTGGAAGTTAAGCGGAGGAACTTCAACTAAACTTGTGCAGCCCTCCAGATCAACACTTTCTAGTTTTGGAGCTCGAGATAGATCTGGAACTTTGATCAATTGCTTCGAATAACCAAGATTGATACGCTTTAAGTTTGCAAGATTCTACAAGAAAAACAAAGTAATTTAGTAAATAACTTTTTAACCAAAACATGTGTATAACTAAATAGGTATCATAAACATTCTATACATGATATTCAATTCATTAATTACTATTATAATGTACCTGTACGCCACTCCAAAGTTGCTTAAGTTCGCTACAAGGCATGTCTAGTTCAACGAGATTTTTCCCCTCAAAATTTGATGGCAAAGATTTTGATGGGTAGTTATACCAGCAGAGATATCTTAGGGAACGAGGAAGAAACTGCAGAGGCTGAGAAAGGTGTACTTTAAAATTATTATGATTGGAAAAAATTGAAACATAAATCTTGAGCAGCCTCATATTACACATCTGACCATAGGCTTCAAGTGCAGATCATCATCCATCTTAGACATGTCAAAATATATTCCTTCAATTCTTTAGTCCCCTAGAAAATTGAAACAAATAATAAATGAGCATATGATATGAAAAAAAAGGTTATTAAAAATAATTATGTTTATATAGAGAGAGATATATTGTTTTAGCTGTTATCATTGTAAACATACTTTGTTTTTGTTTAAGACATCATAAGCATCTTAAGGCATCCATGACCGACTCCGCTTTCTAAGATCTTTGATAGATTGTTCACGAACAATTTCCCAACCTATCTCTTGTATCAAATCATGCATCCAAACATAGTCACCACCTATAATAGTTACGAGAGACTTGTTTATAAGATCTTCAATCCCTGATCTTGCAAACATGTCACAATCATCTAATATGCTCTCCACAAAATCTCTTCTCTCCCCTTTAAAAAAACATGCAATGTCAAGGAGAATATCTTGCTGTTTATCTTCAAGCCCATCATAACTTATTTTCAACACCTTTTGAATTTCTCGATTAGGAATTATTTTCAGCCGACTCCATGCACTTTCCCAATACTGTATGGTTTGGGAATGAAGGGAGGAACCTAGAACTTTAAGAGCAAGCGGATTGCCTCCAGTAAAATTTACTATTTTTTCTGACAGCTTAATGTAACGTGGTTTGGTAGGCTTTGTTTTGAAGGCATTCAAATAAAAGAGCTTAAGTGCTTCCTTGGAGTCCAAAGCTTTAACTTTGTATATTATATCAGCAACTTTCCTAAGAATTTGTGCATCTCTTGTCGTTATGATGATTTTACTTCTTGGGCCAAACCAACTTCCATCTCCAAACAAACGCTCCACCGTCATTATATCATCAATATCATCAAAAATAATGAGCACCGTTTTATTATGTAGCCTATTTTTCACAAAGATGTTGACTGTTTCCAGATTTTCATCCTTCAATAACTTTGAAAAAAGTTTCGTTTCTAAATGAGGCAGTCCATGTTTCTGTGAATTTTCTCTAACATTTTCAAGAAAACAACAACTTTCAAATTGATAAGAGAACCGGTTGAAAATGACACGGGCAAGAGTAGTCTTGCCAAGACCACCAACCCCCCAAAGGCCAATGACACGAGGATTTGGTGATCCAAAGCACAACAATGATTCAATTTCCTTAATACGTTCACCTATTCCAACAAAATCCTTAGCATCCAGAACAACTTGTGGCAACCAATTTAATTTTCTCAATACATCTTCCACAATCTTCTCAATTAACTTTGAATCATACCTAGCATAAATGGAAGAAAAATAAAATAATATGAAAGAAACAGAAACAAAGCAAAATCAAGACAAGTGAAAAAAAATTAACTATATACTTTTCTTCCAAAAAAAATCAGAGTTACTTTTTTATGAATTGAGGAAGTAATAATTTCTCACTCATCTAGTGTATTCATTCTTAAATATTTCTTAAGAAAGCTTACGAACTGTTACATATTCATACATATACAAATCATACAAACACACAGAGCAACACATATATACACGATACCCAAGCTAGTGATAGTTTAGTGATATCTAGCAGCATCTCTCCATCTAGTAGAAGTTACTAGTTAAAACTTTTTTTTTTCCTTACATATTCTAGAACCCAAATAATCACACATCATTTTGTGGTCCACTTAAAATAAAATAATTTGGTGCCTTCCTCTTAGTATGGATCTTATAGACAAGGCATGATAAAACATTATAGTTAATTATTTTAATTAGCCAAGAAAAAGCATCACTCACTCATATTCTTGTGAATGAAAACCAGAAAGATTAGCTGCTGCAGTCAGAGCATCCCTCCACTCTTTCACTTTGTTTTTATCATTCTCATAACGTTGTTCATGTTCAGCAAAAGCATCGCCATAACTCCCCTTCTGTTTTCTAATATCCGATGGATCGATGCCATAAAAGACAGGTAAAACAATCTGACCTCTTTCTTCTTTGCATTTGAGTATGTGCACCAACTCATCCAAGCACCACCTTGAAGAAGCGTACTCTTTCGAGAAGACGACTAATGAAATCATTGACTCCTCAATTGCCCTCAAAAGTGCAGGGGAAATTTCATCTCCTCTCTCGAGATTCTCAGCATCTCTGTAGGTTCCGATATGTTTCCGGCATAACGCATCGTAAAGATGACTAGTAAAGTTCTTACGAGTGTCACCTCTGAAACTAATGAAGACTTCATTCTTGATCATGACCGAAGAAGAAGAAGAAGAAGGAACAATAGCCATATCTTTGAGGGGGAAGAGAATGAGAAAAAGGGTTTCTTGGTTGATCTGTTGTAAAAGAAAGATCAATGCCTAAAAGTGGAATTGATGCACGACCAAGTGGTTAAGCAATTTCCTGGAAATGTATTGTGTGAAGGAAATGCTGTGGAAGATAGAAAGAGCAAAAGGATCAATACAGGAGAAGTCAATGACTATGAGCTGTGGGCTGTGGGTGTATGTGTGATGTTCTGCCAAAAAAAAGATTCAACCAAATTGACTGGTATTTCTGTATAAAAAAAACAAAAAAAAATGTTTGACCAGTACTAAAGGGCCAGAGGCCCCAGCTGTTGCCATAAAACCACTGAGTCTGTCCCTTTCGTTTCTGGACTCTAGCCTGCACTTTCGTTCTGGGGATGGCGACGGTGCAAGCAGGAGACAAAGGTGGGAGCAGCGACGGGGAGCTTCTATCACGCCGAGACGCTGCGATTAAGGCGGTGGATTGAGAGCGGTACAGTGGGTGAGGGGCAGATGGACGGCATAGGAGGGAGGGTGGAGTGGTGGTGGTGGTGGTGGGGCCGGCGTGGTTCTTCCCGGGCTGTTTGGGTGATTAGAATGTCTTTAATTTTTTAAACAAACAGTTAGGATTTGATTTTTAGATGGGAGATTAAAAGGATATTTTTGTTATTTTAAACAAAAGTTTAAACGTTAAAATCAAAAGCTGTAAATGTGGTAAGTACTGCTTTAGGATGTGTCAACGGTATTTTCGAAAAGAGTAAATTTGAAGATAGGGTCAAAAAAAATTTTGAAATTAAGTAAATGTTTTTTTTTTTACACAAAAAAATTGTTTTTTTTTTAGCATTAAAATTATCCTAGTTTTTTTAAAAAAGAAGAAAAAAATGACTGTATTGAAGAGAAGAACTTAACCAATGTGGAAACAAAAAAAAACTAAAACTGTTTCGATGTCTAAAAAACTAATTTTTTGATGCCCTAAAACCCAAAAAAAAAAAGTCATTGACTGAATTAAATTTGTTGAAAAAGTTGTTCTTAAAAAAGTCTTGTTTTTGTCCATGTAATATATTTTTAATTATCATTTAAATTGACAAAGCCTGCAAACTTAAATTTTTTGTCTAATTATTTATTTATGAAATAAACTTTTGACACATCATTGTCATCGAATACCACTAAAACAAGTGAATGGATAAAAACCTTACAAAGTTATATCCTTATTGCTAGTAAAACAAAAAACTTTATGCATTTTTTTAATCTTTAATTTGATTCTTCTGTTTGGCACGCAATAATAGGATGGAGGAAGATGATAGCTTTTATGGGCCTTTTATTCACTCCATCACAAATGATCGCTTCGACACCTACCAACAATACGACTATGCCTCTGACTTCTAACTCAATGATGACGATCTTGATCAGACATATTATCCGTCTTACCATCTCTCTAACTTGTCCCATGTCACAAGACATCCAACCAAAAGAAAAAAAAAAAAGAATGGCAGCTTAGATGACATAAAAATCTTCCAACTTTTATAACAAAAAAAGTTACTTCATCTGTAGAATTTTGTGTGTAATGTGCTAGATTTTTGTATAAGTCAGGAACATGTTAGATTACAAATTTATATAAAAATTAAGGAAGGAAGGAAACATTTACTGTATTCATCCTTCATGTCTCGTATCGTGCTATTTGGTGTGTGTATAGTCTTTCTCGGACTTTTGTAGTTCTTTTCTATGCAGTCACTAATAATTTGGCTGCTAGCTTGTCTGTGGTCTGATTGTAGCAGATCTAGAGAGCAAGTGTGTATGTTGTTGTAAACCACCGCTTGAAACATGTGGGTCTCGTTATATATTGAAGCCCAAGGCCACCATTTGCATTTGTCATCTACATAGGCCATTGTAATTCTTGATTTGTCTGACTTTTTGACTTTGCATTAGTGCTTGTCCTTCAACGCACTCAATGCAATGCATTTCCTCAGAACCTCTTTTTTTTAAAGAGTTGGTTGACATAAAAGCTGTCGCACACTGTTTTGTCTGTTACCGGTGCAATTTCAATTGTTTGTTCCATAATCTGCTTCATCTTTTTCTTCTTCCTTTTAGAGGTAATCTTCTTTTTAACTTCTACATGTGTAGAATGTTCGCCATCTTGCTTCCATGTTGCTTCACTAGTTTCTATTGGTGACTATTCTTCTCCTTGGAGTATGACTTGTAACTCTATACTTTGCACCATTTTTGATTTTCTTGTTAGTGAAATCTTATTCCTGCCCTCATTTAAAGGTATGATTGGCATTGCATCGATAGTCACACATAATGGGAAGCGCGTGACATCCTTCTTTTTTAAGTGCCAAAATAAAACTACAAATCCATGTCCTTTTTTTTTTTTTTGGAATTCTTGGTCATCCTTCAGTCATTTGGTAGTCCACCTTGATTTCCTCATCCTCGATATTGAAGCTGGAATGATTTTAACCATATCAAAAAATTCATTGTATCTAGTGTGCATAGGAACTAGTATTCTAGTTGTTTTGTAGTTGACATAGATGTTTCTCTTGTTTCAAATTCTATTATAACATATGAAAAGGTTTAGGCTTTCCATCTGCTTAAAATAACAAAGCAAGAAAAGGAATTACATTCAACATACATCGTTCAAAATGATAATCTGACAGATTCTAAGCAAGATTCCAAACAAGAAGCTAGCAAATTTACAACTGTTATGAAAAAAAGTCCATTGTAACCTGTTCCATTGCAAGTGTAACGAAGAAAAAGTCCATTATATCCAAAAACTAAAGAAGAAACACACATATGTCAATATTTTTAAGTAACTTTTCAGGTTCCATTGTTAAACCTATCTTTACTCTCTTTTTTCCTTTTTTTTTTTTTTTTTTTTTTTTTTTTTTTTTTTTTTGTTAATATGACAAGTTCCAAAGCCAAACCTAACTAAATACACATAATTTTATTTTATTTCTTTGGAGCCTTTCAGGTTCCACAACTGAAGCACACACACATAATGCCTTTTCTTTTGGACCTTGCAGGTTCCAAACTGGATGCTGGTTCCATGAGTAAATTTCACATATATAATTGAATTACTCTTGTAACTTATCACCTTTCACAACTGAACTACGCATAAATAACTGATTTTCTTTGTAATTATGCAATGTCCATTTTTAAAGCACCCACATATAATTGTTTTCATATGAAATCTTGCAGGTTCCATAATAAATTATGCACAAATAACAGATTTTTTTAATCTTGTTCTAGAATTGTTCATGCAAGGCGTCAATTCGAAATTCATTTGACGAATTCTATAATTGAAACATGGTTTTCAAATGGGCAACAAAAAATTTCAGAAATGAAGTAAGCTCGATTAGAGGCCGTTCTGATGTCTTCATCCTCCTTGCCAGTGAGAACGAAAACTAAAGGAAACTATGGAGATTGGAACTAAAGGAAACTATGGAGATCGAAACTATTGAAGATTGTTGGAAATCAATGGAGATTGGAACCAAGCTCCATTTTTTTGGAACCCGATGTTGTCGGAATTACAGTTCTATTTTTGAAGTCCGGTCTCGGCTACCGCAACCGTCGAAGTTGGAGTCGTTGAAGTCACGCTACGTATTTTGATTTGGTTGTCGTTGGTGTTGCTCGTCATCGCATGGTTTTTGGAGTTGAGGTTGTGAGCCGCGGTGAATAAGTGAGCTATGAAACAAATGAACTCTAGAAATAAATGGCCATTTATTGAAGGGCATTTTTGTCCTCTAATAAATTGGCAATTTTTAATAAATGGGTAATTTTTTTAAATTGTGTCTTAAAGGATATTTTTAATAAGTTGGGGCATTTGAGGGGGCAATTATATTTTTTTCTCTATGTATTAAATAGAAGCACAGACCCTTCCATAATTTTTTAATTATATTTTTTAGATATAAAGATGTAGTTTGCTTTTAAAGTTTAATAACAATAGGTTAGGAAACTAAGTGGAATAAGATTTATTTGACAATATATCAATATTTTAAAATAAATAAAAATAATAATCTAAATGCAAGTTTTATAAGGTATTTAGTGTAATGACCCGAAAAATTCAAACGTTAATAACTATAATTAATTGAGGATTTTTCCCTCATGACTTAGCTAAGTACTTAAGAAAGTACAAGTTTAGCATTTATTAACACGCATATTCAAAGGTCTTAATAGCCGTAAGACCTTAGAAATAATTAATGTTGTGAA